>JAIUND010000541.1:0-65075 GCA_034699125.1 Gisinianus flammeolus
CAGGAGACTCGAATTGACCAGTAAGGTCAATTCCAGGTCAATATCGAAAACATAGCAAAAAAGGTTTACTTGTAAGTAGTTTTTGTTTTCCCGTACACAAAATAAGGCTAAATTTAATAGGGAATTTCGTCAACAGAACAAAAATTAACTATGCATTATCTTATATATTTTATAGTACAATATTTATTTACAAGTGACTTGATTTGCATACTCACCCACAGTAGGAGTCACGTTTACATTTCTCAGAAGTACACACATTATGGCTACCATTTTGAAAAACTGTAAAAATGCCTACACACATATTGAATACAGACACACAATAAAAATAACACGACAAATAAAATCCCTGGAATGTCAACGTATATTAAAAATATAGAGCACTTTTCATTCCCCACATGTAAAAAAAACACTCTTTCACAAAAGTATATAATATACTTATAGCAATAAATATCTGTAACTGGGAAATTAAATTAAATACTTCATTCTACAAACTATATCATGCTTTGAAATAAATGCATTAAACTTAGCCAAACATTATCTTCTTTTTCTTATCTCTATCAAATGAAGGGAATTTGAGTCCAAAGTTGGAGGAATCCTGCTGTGAATTTTGTGGAGACAAATTTCTATCCTGGAAATATTGGTTTCCTTGAGAAAAACTTGGAACACTGTCAGATGTATGGGCGTAATTATAAAATACTAGGGGATCTTTCCGGATTTCTCTAGCATATTGATTATAGTTTTTAATTTGAGTATTTGAATTGGAGTTATAATACTGTGGAAGTTTTGGTGGTGGAATTACAGAGGATTGTCTTCGACGATTGTATCCAGATGAAACGGGAGGAGCAGGGGCACCGTATGTGGAAGGGACACCATATGTTTGAGAGGATGCTGCTGGTGGGGAAGTATCGAAAAACTCAGGAATCCGATTATGATAATAATACTCTTGATCTTGTTCATGTTTGAAAGACCAGGCTTCGGCAACAATCAAAGCCAGACCAACAATGACTCCACCAAGGGCTAAGAGAAGGGCAGTTTGGAGAATGGAGAAATTACCCAGCTGAGCAACGGCATTTGGAAGACGATTAATTGACAATAGAAACTCGTCAAAGAGGTCAAAGGGATTCAGTCCAAAGATTGTTGTGCTGTAAAGTGTATCTTTAATGTCGGTGAGTCCGGTGGTGTCGATTGTGGGTAATGCGGGTAGACTGGGAAGAGACGGTTTGGCAATTTGCAACTGCGATAATTTATTCACCTTGTCCTTTATGTTCCTTTCTTCCGTCTCGTTTGCTCCATCACTAAAAAATTTAAAGGAAAAATTCTCTATCTTAAATATTACATTGAATATGTACGCGTATGGATTTTCCCCAGGTTCACTGATTAATTTGTTTGTTTTTCGGAAATTCATTTTAAATCCTTACGTAAAACTAATAGAAGAGACCAAAATTCCACATAATACAATCAAAGGAAACTTGAAATTCATCTTGATTTTTTTTCTATACAGTTATATTATGTAGCTATAAAAGTTTCACAGTTCCATTAAAATCCACAAACACTCTTGTTTTTTACACTTTAAAGAGCTAATCTCTGAACTTAAATGTCCAATAAAAAAAAGTAATTACACACACTGTAAAGATTATATCTCTTTGTGTCACTATAATCTTGGAAATGTACACTGGAAAGTTGACGATGGTGATGTATATTTTTTTCACATGAGCAACAAAAGAAATTGGTGCGGAGAAAAGACAATTGTAAAAACTATACTCGTGTGGTGAAACTAGGGCGAGATGAGTTGAGAGGTGAAGACAAAACGTTAAATTTATGGATTTACAACGGTCATTGGCATTTTAAAATAATTTATACCAACTCCGACCATTTAATTTTACTAACGATCAGTTGAAATTTTCAACTTGAAAAGTCAGTCACTTGAGAGAGAAACCAGAAACGCCTCTCACTTCATATTCGTACAGTACTTTCTTTAGTGGACTTGAACAGAGGCTCCATGAATTTCGGTACACATTTTGTTCTGACAGAGACTAAAGAAAAAAACTCTTTAAATTGTAAATTAGTAAAATAATTAAAATTAAATAGAAGCAAACACCTCTCACTATAGTCTCATCTCATCTCATGCTATACAGGTAGTTTTTTTCAATACGTTTGACATTTGACAATTTGACATTATTTGACAAGCTGAATTTAAATACTCGATCATCATCTCCTCATAATAAATAGACAATTAAATAAATATTATTATTATTCCAGCTGATCTCGTCAATCTATATTTCTAGTTCTCGCTTCGTTTCCCACATCTATATCTAATTTAATTAAGCAATTTAGATTTTCAACTCAGACTTTTCATTCATTCAAAGCTATATGCTCTCGTATGTTCACGGATATCGTATATATATACGCGACTGGTATTTGTAAATTACTCTTGAATAATTCAGATGGGAAGATAGAAATTGAAATACATTGAACGAGAACGGGACCGAACATATTTTCATAGACATGCATATATTTTTTGTTTTCTTTCTGAGTAATTAGCATATACACGGGATTTGAACGAACAATCTTTATGGAAAAATTATACCTTGTGCAGACATATACCTATATACAATACATACTATGTGCATGCAAAATGAATAATACATGATTCACTGTTTATGTATGTATATGCAACCCTAATTACTGTACATATATGGACAAATGTGTATGTAATAATTAAAGATTTCAATCCATTTGAACTTTTACGACGATGAGTAAAGCTTTTCAGTGAACATTATTGTGTCAAGGAATATTTAGCACAGTAAAACTAAAGGAGTTGAGCATTGCATCTTAATTATATTGTCCTGGAAGTGAAAGCTACAGGATGTGATTTTCTCATTGCATGCGTAATTTAGGATGTTTTAAAAGGAAAAGGTAAACGGGAGAAATTGACAAAGATGAGTATAATTAGCACATTCAGCTTTTTACAGTGATTGAAAGAAAATTTGGAGATTTGGCCCGTGAGCATAGTTTTTTCTACATTTTATTCCATAAATAACTGAGTATATTTTACAGTAATTCTAATCAAAATACAAAATACTTGTTAGTTGAATTCGTAAGACAAATGATTGACCTCTATTCATTGTGAAACTTAAAATCAAAATGGTAAATATGGTCTAAATTTTTCAGCTTTAGTAAGCAATACAAACTGAAAACTTTCAGCAGTTTATGCAAGTCAAATAAAATAGATGGAATTCAAATATGGATAACGATAATATATACACATGTAAAAACAAAAACAAAAATAACAATTACTTATACATAGTCATAATAATAATTAACAAGTAAAGAAATTACTCTAATATGAAATGTAGCACCATTTCCTAGATGAAGGAAACTCGAATTATTGAATTCTAAATTACAATTCTGTCAAGATTTTTACAGACCCAATGACAATATGGACACCATATTGCTATATATATATAAATATTTTTTCAAACAAGACGAATAATAACAACAGCAATACTTCCTCAACACTCTCAACGGTATATAATAATATATATATAATTTAACACTTCTATTTTGGTAGGTACGTAACTTTTTCATCAAGGTGAATGAATTCCAATGAAAAAACATTTATACATGTAAGCTTCAAATCAAGTTAAGTACTTATAGCCATGGAAAGTTATTCCATTCGCAAAATGTCATGTACTTCACAGCATACATAAATATCTGTAGAGCCCTCCATGAAATCACACACAATAAAAAACAAACACTGAAATTTCATAGTAGATTAATTTTGTTTGTATATGTGGGATGAAATATGAGGTGAAGAAACGTTTTGAATTTTAGTTTGTGAATTCCATCCAGAAGGATTTCATTATTTTTTGGTTTTTTCAGAGCGGAGATAGTTTGATTGTAAAGCTGGATATGGAAGTTGCTGCTGTTGTTGTTGTTGAGGATTGTTGTTGTTGGAGTTATAAGCTTGATTATAGCGTCTATTGTGTGCACCTCCATATGATGAAGAAGGATCTGTATAGGTTAAGGACGGAGCATTGTATGCATTTGCTGGAGCAGGATTTCCAAAGGATGAGGACGATGTGTCTTGCTGTGATGATGGAGCTGCATAGGCTGTCGCCGGATAATTGTTATTACTACTACTGTAAGAATCTCCGGATTGTTGTTGATATGGATCTGGTGCTCCATATTGAGACGGAACATTAGTTAGAGCATCTTGCATGAAGCTGGAAATCCCATCCAACATGTTATTAATCAAATTATCTGGTTGAGCATGTTTTGGGATTAAAAGTGTAATTGTCGCAGCGATGACACCAACGATGATGGAGACTGCAAAGATGAGGGGGACGGAAAATTTATGGAATTTAACAAGAGCCAATTTATCACCAGCATTGACAATGGAATTGATATCCAAATTCGGTAGGGACAAACTACCATTAAACACATTCTTAAGATCTGTGAAGATGGTTGAAAAGCTCGAAAAGATATCCAATGGATTGGATGTGCTGCTGCTGTTGCCCTTACAACCACCTTTCTGTATCAGTGTTCGAGCTTCGCCTGATGCTGTTGCGTTCAAGTTGGAATGGGAAACACGTTTCAAATCTTTTGTCGAGGAGTCCTTCTCACTAAAAAAAACGAAAAAAGTACAAAATGTCATTATACCTAAATACAGAACTCACAAAATAAGAAAACTATAGCTGTCATTTACTAGGACTTTTTTAGTCACTTGTAGTCACTTACGCCAAAACTATTGGGATGAAAATTAAAATGGTTAGAAACCATTGCAATCCGGAAAACTTCATGTTGACAAAAATTTGATTTTGATATCACTGTTTTTCCTTCGTATACAATAAACTAATGAAAGTATATATGCGGTTCTTGAATGAGGATGAGAGTTCAATTGAATTTCGTGTGCTTGAGTGAAGAAGGATTCAGGTTGACTGAGACTAAACTGATGAGAAAATGACAAAAAAGTTTAAATCAACTGTGCCTCATAAAGGAGAAACTAGTTGACCCGACATTTGTTTGGAATGTTAAAGTGTTCAAAATGGGGTATAGAACAAACGGACATGATGTACTCACTCTCTCGATGACACCGTCATGAATTATTATTGTCACTTGATTCTACGGCTCGTGTATTATTATAGACTAAGTCGTCGGTATAGTTTGTCCGAGGATATATTTCATACTCAAAATAGTCAATAGTCAAATGTTCAAAGGAATAATACAGATAAAGATCCCACACATGCATACCTTAATCATATATAAGTATATGTAGTCATCTTCCGAGTACACATTTGTGTCTCTTTTTGTTACTGATTCCAATTAAAAGTTCAACGTATGGACAAACTCTCTCCACTGTGTCGCATTGTCATTGCTGCATAAGTTAAGTATATGCATATGTACAAAAGACAAAAGAAAACACACGCAAAAGATAGTCTGTTTAAAACAAAAAATTGCTCATACGACAAATTCATTGATAGTACGTATATATATCGTGTGTATGTTGGTGAAGTGGCAACTAAATAATATAGAAAATATCCAATCGAGAAAGACAGAGAGAGAGAGACAGAGAGAGATAATAGCAAGAGAGCGAGAGAGCCACATGATACATAATTCATAGGTGACTGAGTGACTGTCGAACGGTGTTCTACCCCGGATCCTAGCCCAAATCCATCAAATGACCATTTAAATTTCTCAAAAATTACTTTTCCTAACCAGTTGCTCATGCAGAGAATCAATCATACACACAGAGACTGTGTGTGTATTTTTAACTTGCAATATTTTTTATGGTAATTGCAAATTGTCATGCTTGGTGCATGGAATCATTTTACAAGATGTAAAACGAGGTACTTTGTCTTCCTGTTAAAGTTTTCCTTTTTCTCCCTGTGTGTATATATGTAGATAGTTAGATTTACGTACGTATATATATAGGCAATATTAAAATGATGACTCTCCTTATTGCTAACAAACAATGCTTTTTTTAATGCGGTGTACATCATAACAATATTGTTCGTTTTCAGATCATATCAGTTCATTTCTCGTTTACTCAAATTATGTCTCAGGCTGACAATCAAGTTTTAATTTAGGCTTGTCGTTAGATATTGTTCCTCTCTTTTACAAACACTTGTTGGAATTTTCTCTTTAGAACCGTTTTAATGTCGCGGATTTCATGACAGGTGACAGAATGAATGAATGAACAGTATTTTAATTCCGTACTTGAATTTAAGACCCTAAAACGAAAACAGACTACTGGTAAATATAAATTTAGCACTATTTAGTCCTCCATTTGTGAAGGGAATTACCTATGTACGAGTGTAGAGAACAATTGAATGATTAGAATTTCGACGGCACATTTACCATGTGTTTTGCACAGTCGGTTGCCCCGGAAAATAGACAAATATCATTTATTTTAATTACATATACCCATTTCAATTAAAATGCGAACAACGTGAAAAATGCGGACGCTATTTTGCTGACTGTAAACATCAAATCTATAAGCAAATTCACAGCAAGAAACCCAACGCGATATAATTTCCCATCCATTGAATAATTTCATTTGTGTTTTATTTGGCAATATGCAATATGCAATACATAAATTCAGTGTTCACTATTTCATTACAAAGTGTTACTCCTCAATGAGCGGATATTCATAAAATTATACGTGCCTCCAGAAAGCTTACACCTCATATCAAGACTTTTTGTACCCTGGAAAGTGCAACAGAAATAGAAATTACTCAAATAGGAAACCGAATGATAAGAGAGAGAAATGGATTTAAGTGACATATTGAATGAAGATGACTTTAGTCATACTTTAATTTCCCCAAAATTAGATTATGCGGATTCTCATATTTTACACAGACAGTCAAACAGAGTTCGACTAACACGGCCCTCCATAAGATTGATGAATGAATTCAATGCAATTCCATACAGTCAAACTATTCATGGTCAGATTGAGTCCATGACACCAGATGAACTTCGGATGACACTCTTGGACAAGACAAAAGAATTGCGTAAACTTCAAATTGAAATTCAAACGCGAACTGAAGAAAATTTCCAGTTGAGGCATCAATTGATGAGTCAGCATCAGCACACACCAACAAATCGATCGTGCTCCAGGACACGATCCAGTTTCCCGTCATATCCCACACTCCCCGGAGGATTCTCTCAAGACTTTCATCATTCTAGCATCTGTGAATATTCGAATGTAGTCAACTCGATGAATGAGGCCGGCGATGCTAATGTTGAAGATGACAAAGAAGATGATATTTTCCTAGTACCAGAAGACTTGAAAATGATTGAGAGACCCAGTCGAATTTCTGTCATCATTTCACAAAGTACGCATTAATTCGATTGTGAATTATAACTATACATATGTATTGTACATGCTCTAAAACGTATGTCCATGTTATTTTACAGCTGTTTGTATAATTAAAATGTAGGTATGACGGTTCTTGCTCAAATAAATAACGAAGAGGTAATTGAAAGGGTCTGTGCTGGAAGTCAAATTGCCAAGAAGATGGTCGTAGGGACTGTTGCCGGTTATTTAGCTTCTCATCTTTTACGAAAATTTGGAAAATTTGCAGCCACATCAATTTTCGGAAGTATGATATTAATCAAAATGGCTCATCATAGAGGTTATATTTCTGTCGATTGGAATCGTATTCAGAAACAGATTGAAAATACTAATAGTGGAAATCCTGATGATGATGAAATCGAAGACACTGCTGAAGATGAATTAGCTTGGCTGAGCAAAAAAATCAATCATATTCGTGATTGGTCAAAAGAAAATAGCTATGTTTGCCTCGGGTTCTGGTCAGGTTTTCTAATTCACAACTTTCATAGTTAGTTTTTTTTACATGATAAAAAAATAGCCAATAAGACGATTACATATGCATACCAACAATTACTGATGAATAATCCTACATTATTTTTGTACGATGACGAGTGTCCGGAAGAAAAATTAAATCCGTTTAACCATGAAACAAGTGCTAATTTTACAACATAAACTTCAATATAAATAATCCGAAATAATTCGAAAACGCATACTATGTTCGATGAATAAAATAGTACCCATTTTGATCAAACAAGCTAACGTCTTTGTCACCTGTTATTGTACACTTTATCGAATTTATGAGATGAAAGCGATTTCGCACAACAAGTAAAACTCAATTTATATAATATTGTAGTTATTTGGTTTTAGTTAACAACCATCTCTCATTTCATTTATTATTCTTTCTTCGCATTTTGAACTGTTTGCAGAGTAACATTTTTTTCAATAGTAGTTTTTTTCTGTAGTAATGTATTTATATACCAGATTTAGTTATAAATAAACAAAGCTCCAAAAGCACTGCTCACTGCTCTAAATATTACAGATAACAACGAAAAACCATCTCATCTGGTATAATAATATTCTGACGGTATTAAAATATTATTATTATTGGCTCTTTCGGTAATCATTTTTAATTTTTACATATTTACAGTACATTCATATACACGTGTACATTCGTACAAATTGCTATTTAAATACTTAATTCGAAATAGAAAAAAATAATGACCATAATAATAATAATTATTATTATTATAGAAACTTACATTCCTATCTTCTATTTCATCAAAATTATGGAACATAAATTATTATTCCGTATCGATTCATCGCTCTTACTACATTCGATACTACAAGTTGTAATTTGTAATGATTATTAGTTTTCTATATTATTTGTTCACCATCCTGTATACAAAGTATAGTTTTCGACAATTTCACGTTTACATGCATTTTTCTCTCTATTCTCAGATTCTCACACATGATAACAACGATAATAATTAGCTACTAAATTATTTAATAAACTTTCAAACTAAGTCTATATATTATATATTCATCAGATCATGCCAGTTCTACTTAAACATATATCCTTTTCAATTTTTCCCGTAGCTAATAATAATAATAAGTAACCATTCATAGTAGTAAATAGCAGTAATTATTATAATTTCAGTAATTCCAGTAATTTTTCATATATTCTGTTACAAGTCCTCCAGTGTATAAGTAAATTACTTATAAAGTAATAATAAATTGAACATGGATTACCCAGTGTACACTCTTCAAGTCTTATAATAGTAAATTCTTCCTTTTACTTTTCCAGTATTGAACAAAAATAAATCAGACATTATACAGAATTAGTAACTTCATTTGATAAAAGTTAAAACTAAGTAATAACAAATGTATAACATAACCAAATAAAATAAATCTTCCTTTTTCTAGGTTCGAGCCTAATAATTATTAAATTTACTATTTACCTTTCGATGAGTGCTAGTTTCCTACTACTGGCATATAATGGCTTTTCATAAATTCATTCTTTAATAAAATATATATATATTATATTTACGTGTTTTTCGTTAAAAGTATTATAGTCTGAATGGTACATAAGCTAGATCTACATTTTTCTTTTCTTTAAAAGGCACACAAATTCTCATACATTGAATAATTATAATTCAAATATGTTAAGTATATGTTTTACACATACTGATAATTTTCATTGCGGAATATTTGTTTAATCGGATTGATATCAGTATCGCATGATAGGTACAATATTACATGCCTATGAAGGCTCTTTGAATCTACATCAAATACTCTCTTTTCACATATCATTATCATAATAATAGTATTTCTTTGCGTATTTATAGTCTAAGTACATAATATAGTTATATTATAACTATTTCAAAACGGCTATTCCTAATGAACAAACATAATATTTCGATTGAGTTACATATTAATGATTGTTTTTTACTGGTTCAGGGAAGTGCTTTGTGGAAAACATTTGGAACGATTATGGTGATAAACATTTAAAATGCAATATATTGAATATGTATAATGTCTTGGACTGACGCTATAATGAGACAAAAGTTTTACAACTGACATAAAATATATTTTAATATATAATATATATAATAATATATTATATTATATTATTATCGTAGTCGTACAACTATCTACTCATACCAACAACAACTAAAAAGCCAAACAAACTTAGATTTTCTTTATATAATATATTACAACAATATCTATGTATTCATATTCATAAATGTTATACGCAACTTAGGATATAATAGGTAATATATTAAGCTGAGCATATTATAATGTTTTTCGGTAATGCTATTAAATGCACATTTAAAACTTTAACAATGCTTGAACGTCTATAATATATAAGTATGCAATAGTATGCATATAGATCAAACTTTTCTTGCATATACACATTATTCTTCTAGTTTTCTTGCATGTATTATTGTGAGGACTCATTTCTCTTCAAAGATCAAAATCCCTAGCAGAAAAATGCAGCGTAATGTAATCCCAAGAATAAAGCTGGTGGAGCATTGGACGATAGAAAATATACTTGATAGCTTGATTCTATTTTGAACAACATGGTAATTGGCTTTTTGACGTAGAAACGTGACGCTCATAACAAAAATGCTAAGTGTACACCGGCTACTTTTGTCATTGCGAAAAATTCCATTTTTTGTTGAAACTTCCTCCTTGTGGAATGATATTGACGAGTTCTAATCAAATGCTCCTTCTTGATCTTTGAGGTTTCTGCCACGGAAAAGAAAAATGATTCTGTAAAGCACCGCCAACATTACCCTCCCAATAGCGAAATAATGGAAACCACCATATCCGCGATAAAAAGTTTGATGTCGTTGCATTCTGTAAATAGATTAAAGTACAGACGTAATGAGTATTATACTACATCAATTGATATTTAGCATACGATTAATTAGGAATCAAAAATAAAGATTACTAATTAGAATTAATTAATAATGGGTACTGTACTTTTAATTGAGGATTGTGCGCCATTGTGTGATAAATCCAAAATACTCTTGTGGAGGCATAGTACGCTACAAGAACATCAATAGTATAGTGTCCACGGGCAATTAAAACCATCACAACGCCCGTGGCACTCGCCAACCAAGATGCCCATTGCATCAGGTAAAGTTTCTTGGGAGTATCTGTTTGAATAATTAAAAAAAGGCCATGTCATCAAATTGTATAGTTCGATTTGTAGATAATCTGTCTCAAATTATTGGTTACAAAACTAAATGACTTATGAGAAACAACTTACATTCTTGAATAATTAAATACGCAGTGACTAAAATGACAGTGTGTCCGGAATAAATATAGTCTCCGCAGTAAGTTTGTTGGCCATTAATTGAAAGTCCGAAGCCACTGACCAGCTGTATAACTCTTTTCGCGACCAGGAGTATATTTGTAGAATTTGCCTTGGGTGAACAATAATACGTGTAAGAAGCGACAGGTAAAACTGTCACGTACATTGTAATAGAACGCATAAAATATAAAATTCCCAAGATGATGAAAGCCCTCCCTGAAAAGAATAAAATGTAGTTTAAAATGTGATTGGCTCAAGCAATTATTGTAAAATGTATTCCAGTAGATGTAATAAAAGTATTGTGTGGTAGTTAGTTACTTACTGAATACTATCCACCTATAATTTAAAAAAAAAACAGCAATCATAATTTAAATTTAAATGACATTTTTCATACGAAAGGAAATGATATTTTTGAATTCCCCAAAAAATCAACAAAATTTGACGTCATAAGGTTGACATTTAGTGTCCTACAAACCCGATAGTATTGAAAAACTACAGTCACCTTTAAAATATCTAGTTTTTGGCTTCAATATCATCATCATACACAATATCTAATAGTTGCATTGGTTTATCCACGCAAACATAGAATATCTATACATATTATGATAGATAATAATGGTAAAGGTCGTCCGCACATACCTATACTTGTGAAAGATCATGACGAGGAAGGTGACCGCCGTCGAAACAATGATGAGTATTTCAGACACATCGAGCGCCCAGTCTTGTGCATTGACATTATCTAGGACAATGTCTGGTAGAGGTTTATAGGTATTTCTGTCGGGCAGTCTTTCATGTGTGAGGGCTAAAGACACTGTGGCCAGGATAAAATTACAAAACAGAAATACAAATGCTATAGCTGTTTTTCTCTTTTCTTTGGGATATCTCTTCGAGGAGCAAGCTCCAGATTGATCCAAGTCAGAACTTCGACTTAACGGCGGGATGTCTATGCGAACAACGGCACCATTACGCTTTTCGTCCTGTAAATATAGAAAAATATATATTATATACATGTAAAAAAAATAACAATATAAAACACAATCTCATTTTGACATTAGTACTTGTCAGGCATCATTTTCAAAATCCTACTACTCAATGCATTTGAACTCTTCTTCTCCCTGTATCTCCGTGTATTCCAAGACATAAACATGAAAAGGCTATGAAAGTAATCGATTTGGTCTCCTCAGCTCCTTCAGAATGGAATAACTATTCCAGAGAACACTTTGAAATCTCATGTGTAGCAATTCAAACACATGCACAGGATTTCCACATTCCAGTTTTCCATTGCAAAGAATGCGATTTTAACTCTCATACTTGTCTACTATAAGGGGAGACCAATCACAATGTGAGTAAACATTATAGTGAACTGACAAATTGTTATTTTTTTTTTGGCTTTCACTCTATTTTGAAGATTCATCTATTATTATTTGACGTATCCAGAGGGGAGAGAGACTATTTTTAGATCAAATTAAAAGGTCGCCGAACACGTCATGTTTTCTTTCTTTCATCAATGGCACTCGAAATCGGTCAAAATACTACACCACATTAGTTTCAATGCATAAAAATGAAAGTGATTGCTTACATATTTTATTCCATAGTAATATTAATCAATATTTTAGTTCAATATTTCAAATGCCATAAATAAACATGGTTTTCCTTCGGATTTTTGTATGAAATACCTCCTGTGGATAAAAAAGACTCTCCTCTCCGTAAGGATAAGGAAAATTGCCATGTAAAAGTTGCTGGAGATCTTCATTCGCATACATGTTTCCCTTATCATTTCCCTTCCCAAGCACATACTGTCGCCAAACCGTAAAAAGATATGTGTAAAAACTCATGACTGTATGAAGACAATTCAACGAATCAATACAACCAAAACCGTTTGAATATTTCGTAAATATCACATCAATTTCAGTTTTAGGTAGAACAGCTGTGATTTGCCAGATTATCCTAAACACAACTTTTCATGACACTTGATACGTCCAATTTAATTTTGCCGAGAAATTTCCGTTCAGAACTTTCAAGTAGCAGGATGATTAAGTTAAGTCACAACTATTAGTGAGACACTGGAAGAAAAAAAATAACTTTTGACGGCCACACACACACAAAAGTTTAAAAGTAAAAGTAAAGTTGGCGCAGAAATGTTTTTTAAACTAGAGGCAATCCCGTTAACGTCAAAAAAACTTTCATAACAAAAAACCGTTTTTCGCATTTTCTCACGATTTTTCCAACATATCCACTTCCTCATTATTTCACCCTAGTTCATTGGCGATAGCTGTTTGAGAGGAAATGAGAGCATTTTGTTGCCAAAAGTTTTGCCACTTCACAAGAGTTTTTGGACGACGGCGAGATGTTACTAACAAGTTATCACAGACGGAGGAAGAATTATTGAAAAATTAGAATGATCTAACATTTTACAAACTTTTTCCATTTGTCATTTACAAATATTCTCTCACATGACTTGAACTGAACTTAAGATGATAGGAAATCGAAAATCACTTGATGTTTTTTCTATAATCATTAGGTTTGAAAATGTGAGGAACAACCAACTGAATACAGCAAACAATAAATGATTACCAGAGCAAATAATAATAAAGTCTGTATCTTGAAAACTACACTCCTTGAATGCTCATTATCTATTTCTACTATTTGAATGGAATACATATCAACAGCATACTGAAGACCAAACAGTATTCCACATATGCTAACATTTAGTATGAAATATATTCAATTATGTAAACCTTTGTAATGGAAAGGGTTCAGTTGGCTGCAAACTAGAATTGATAAAACTTTATAATACTCTGCTCTTGAGGAGAGGTAAAGCCACAGCAAAGCATTTTATTATCACATTTTGAATACTGAAAATTTACTGTTTTACAGCTAATCTGAATTTATCGACACTACAGTTTAACGTTCAAAACATATTTTCTCGCACAATTAATGCTACTAAATTTACTCGAGCTTACATCATACGCCAATTCCTCCACATATATATGCATGAAATAGGTGCAAAAAAAGCATGAAGACATGCATTGACTTGATGGGCATATACTATATACATCTATGCATTACTATGCAACATGTAATTACTAATTATACTTTAAAACTGATTGATATTTACACTTTGCGTTCTTGAAGAAATTTGACTCAATAACATTTCCGTTATCATATATCATTTACTCGGAAAACTCGTGCCCTCTGATAAGTTCTATTAAATCAAAGCCTTCCAATTAGCACCACTTATGTTTTGCAAAAGGCAACCATCAAAACTTTCTACCACCGTACAATTTTAAATGCGCATCCTCATAAAATAATAAAGAGTTAAAATAACCATTGCTCTGTTTACAGTGTGAAATTTACACTGTTGAATGCAATGCATGAAACTATGTTTTCCTTTTAATTGTAAAATCTAGAATTTCAAGTCCTAGCACTAAAAAATGATATACAAAAACTAATTCATAGTAAGCGCGATGGGTGTAAATGACTTTTCTTCCTTCAAAATTGATTTGTTGTCATCAAATTTTTGCAGATGGTAGCCCTGGATGGCAAAAAAATATGTACTATATATACTGCCATACATATAATTGTCTGCATTCATACACCATGTATTATGTATGCCTTGAACAGTTTTCCCATTTGTTCGTTTTCACAATTTGTGCTGTCGTTACGGGCAAGTACAATATTTTTTCCATAAGGTGATATTTATTGTAAAACTTGACATTGCTTGGATTAGCCAGTGTCTAGAATTTACCAGATCAAATAACTTCAATTTATAAATTCAATTTATAAATGAAATGACGAGTCGAGTCGTATTGCAGTGCAAAATAGTTTTGAATTATGCTGCCATTCACTCACATGGGAGGTATGTAGGACAACGCCATTATTACTTGAATTAAATAAAAAGTCAAAAGTAAATATCAAGGCCCTCTCCTTTTCGCCCCCCCACCTAACTGTTGCGTTGGGGCAGCCGCGGAAAAGGGGGCCTTGGTAAATACCAGATCTGTTTTTATGTTGTTGTTTTTTTGTGTCATTCTTTTTCTATTAGTATCATTAGTTTTTAAGACTTCCACAGACCTCTAAGAGATTTGTTTTTTTCCGTAATAAACGTACTGAAATACATTTACATACTATGTAAATATGTTACATGCTATCCATAACTGATTTGAAACGGCCAAGCTATGTTTTTTCTCTACGGAACTTTTTCCAATGAATCAAAGCCGCCGACAATATGGCATGAAAACAGAGTATCGTTCTGCAAGAAATATGAGTTCATTCACAAGGGAAATTTAGAAATACAACAGGAGAGAAAACTGTAGCACCATGTACTTTGAGCACCGTTTCTAGAAAATAGTAGAGAATATACATGGAACATATTCTGGTCAAATCCATACAAACTTGGTTAGGAATATTTTTTTGCATGAGACTTGGGACGAGAATATAATTACATAGGTCCAAGCGTTTTACTTGTATACTAGATGGGTAGCCCGTGAAACGGGCTAATACTTCTATCCATCCGAAACTACTGACCCTTGGTCGTCCACATGTCTAAAATTGATTACACTAAAGGCCCTTTGGTAAAGGGAGCGGAACATAATAATTCCATGACCACGTCAGCATTTCACGGACATGGCCAATTAAATTCTGGAATGGCCAGACAAGGAAGTCCAGGCATGGCCAAGAATGTGGCCAGTTTTCTTGTAATAATAATCAGGAAGAGATATTTTTGAAATCCGAAACTCGTTTTAGATTCTCACGATTATCTCCCATTAGGTGCTTTGACGTTTTAGTTTACCTTGTCCCCTTCTTACATTTTTTGTTCAATTTTTGTAAAATTCAAACATTCAATTTGAAATTGAATGTGAAACTGAGAATTTCACACATTCCCTAAAAATTGGAAAATTCTCAGTTTTCCAAATATTTGGGTCTTTTGTGGTCACCGTTGACCTCTGCGATGAAAGCATGACTTGGAAAATTTAGAGATTGGTCATGTCATGTGTCATGGTTGTCGTCAATCAAGGTGATGTTATACAAACAGAGCCTGTTTGGCAAGTCATGAGTCGACCCCTTCGCAAGTCGCTGCGCGCCTTGCAAAGTTCTAACTTCAACTTCCGGTAGTTCCGTGACCCGTGCAACATGGATAATTTCAACGGACCATGACATTACTTTTTTTATTGATTCTATTCGTTTTAAAAAAAGTTAAAAAAATCATTTTTGGTCCCATTTGACCAAATTATATTTTGGTCACCCTGGCCACCCCGGGACCTCGAAGTCAACGCGACCACCCACCCTACGCTTCAAGCTGGCCAAGGACCTGTCCATTGACACTAATATCATTGAAATTGGTTCAGTAGTTTCGGAGGAGATAGTGGACACACACACACAGATAAAGCCTAGAGGAGTACTATATAGGATTGTTCATACGTATTTAAAAAAGGTACACTTACGTGAGAAGTGTCATCCGAAAGTGAGTCGTCGTGTTCTCCACCACCCCATCCATTATTACACTCTTGAAGTAATGGTTGCCGTTGAAAAAGTAAATCTCCACTGTTGGTTGACATTGGACTTGAGCTATTTGAGTATGTTGCCGACGTAGCTACCCCAGATTTGTCTCTATTTTGAGATTCTGTGACCACAATTGTTGAGAGCACGTTCACACCACTATTAGCTGCACTAACTAGACCTAATGCTAAACCGACACCGAGATTCTTTCCTCTTCCAGTCAAACTATTGTTACTTTGTGTACACACACCGTTACTACCACTAAAACGTACGTTATTATTAGTTGAAAGAATTCCGTAGTTTGTATTTGGATTGACACTTAAACTTTGACTGCTACTGTGAATACTTCCAATTGTGGAAGGATGCTTTTGTCGATTTGTGACGACACTAGAAGTTGCTTCTCCTCCAGCTCTGCTTTCTACTAGAACTGCTGAAGGCTCTGAAAAGCTTCCGTAGTCAGTCTTATCTGATGATACCCCCATCCTGCAAAATAAAACCAAATTATTAATTTTACATCATAATTTACAGCAAATCAAATCAAACAAAACGAAATTCCAGTCAAGCACACGTGCATATGTTTACCTATTACACATGTGTATGCATACTCTGCATTATGCATACAGCTCGCTTTCAACTACAAACTTTCACACATTTACATACAGGAAATTTTTAGTAACAAAAGTAAATGAATGTGGTTCAATAAATTTCTTTTTAAATCAACGTATTTATATACTCATTATTCCAGATGCGAACAAAATGAAATTATAGTTTCCTTAATTAGTATACACATGGCTGGCACGAGATTCTGATTTAGACGAATAATGTTGCTTGAGTAATGATTACCAGCAGCAATCTCAAAATATGTTTATCAAGTGCAAAAATATAGAAACCAAAACAATTTCCTTAAATATTGTCCTTTGTAAGATTTCTTCTCGTATGAGTCATTGCGACTTGCGAGGGTTCACCTAAGAGAGGTTGCACAAATAAACGTCATTTTGTAATGCGTTGATTAAAAATTGGAAAAATTGCAATTTGGGGGTTTTGACCACGGGAAAATGTTAAAAAAATTGAAACTAATTTTTAATGGTGGTAAAATGCAAAAATTCTGAAAAAAAATTTCAAAATGTTTGCATTATTTTACCACGATTAAAATTAAAGTTTTTTTTAACATTCTCCCGTGGTCAAAACCCCCAAATTGCAATTTTTCCAATTTTTAATCAACGCATTACAAAAGGCTACAAAATGACGTTTATTTGTGCAACCTCTCCCTTAGGTGAGGTCTCGCAATCGCAATGAATCATGTACACGAGAAGAAATTTTACGAAGGACATTGTTTGTTTGTTCAATTTACAAATAAAATATCGGTGGTGAGCATAAAAATATAGTTTCCAGGAAAAAGTCTCAACAGAAAAAACTTTGCGATATCGTATTAAATATATTGCTTTTAAAACAAGTATCCACGTCCGATTAAAAGACACACACTTTCTCTGCTGTAATCTAATCTCATTTTTATGTAAAAGTACACATTTATATATATAAACTATATATTATTATTATTATATTGTCTATGATTCTCAAAATTAAGTAGAATTTTTAAAAACTTGAACTTTAATGTAGGAACAAATTTGATTTACAACAGATTAATAAAAGTTAAAGTATAATATTCACTTTTAATATTTTTAACATTTTTTCTGTTGTATAATCCCTGTGGCTGTTGTGTTGTCTTCAAGTTCAGAGCTCAAACTAAATTCTATTCTTCAATCTTCCCCCTTCTTCTCGTCGGATCAACATGTTGACTATGTACTACGTACATGCAATGTATTCATATATACCCATCCAATAACATTGAAAGACACTTCTAAATATTTTAATATTTATTTTTACTTATCTACCTAATTTTTCGTATGGATATATACTTGAACACGGTTTTCCTCATTAAGTTCCAATTATTTACATATGCTAAATAAGGAAATTAGACATTGTTTCAATTTTTTTCCTTTTCAGAAGGCTAGCCTGAAGTCATAATAGTCAGTCAACGCACTCGACAATGCTTTATTTACTTGATAAAAATATCTTATATTTTATTTAGAAAATTGCTATTATATTATACTACACTTTTACAAATGCATTAAACATTTTATTCGTAATTTACGACTACGTGTAGAGAGCGAGATGTTTGTAGTATTTCCAGTCGGTCCTGTCATCACTATGTAATATGTACTAATAAAAAAATGATATAAAATTATGGCCTGTCAAAAACACGGAGACTTTTCTATTGTATACTCAATCCCTGCACATGTACCTATAAATGTATAAATGTACCTATACATACACATATACAATGAAAAACAATCGATTATACTAGTTGAGCGTTTACAAAACGTTGATACATAGATAATTGAAAATTGTAACTTAACGGTTCTCTGGTATGACTAATTTGGCATATCATTAAGTAAGCATTAATATTATTATTACTGTTCAACAAATAAATAGTTTTAGGGACATAATAAGGGGGAAAATGGAAACGAAATTCTCTTCCTGTGAACTCTCTGCTTTATTTTCTAAAATATATATAAATACTGTGATGGATATGCAAGTATTTATTTTCCAATTAAGTATTAATTATAGTTTTTGTCAGTTTTCCTTTTCCTCGTGCAACTATTATATTCTTACACATACCGCTATATATTCGGCTATATATATATATATGTATATAATGATTTTTATATTGATGACCAGTTTGGAAATTCCATTCACAATGCATTGCAATAGGATGATGACATTATTTTTGTTTGTGATGAGTACTGTGTACTGTGAATATACTTAGGTGTGTACTAGACACTGTGTACTTACTAACAATAAATGAGCGTTGATTTGATAATATTTTTTATCATGATATGAAAACTGATGAATTTGTGAATGAAAGTAAAACCTTCTGTCCTTTTTGTGTATATATTACTGCAGTTTATTTATTTTTTTTTTATTTTATTTCTTGGCTTTTTTAAGAAGTCCTTTATCTGGTTTTTTACTAGAGAGATTTTTATTAGCAGCAGCAGTAGTCGTAGTAGCTGTATTTTTCGGTGAACTCGGTTGTCCTTTTCTAGGAAGAGGAGGCGGAGGTGGAGGTCGTTTAATATCTTTATTCGGTGATGGTGACACTTTACTTGGCTGGTTACGTGAATTCGTTGTTGGTGTTGTTGTTGGTGGTCTACTTCTGGATGATGGAGTAGTAGTTGTTGACTGCACTACTGGTTGTTGAGATTTTTGATTTGCCGATGCTGTGGCTGTGGCCCACGTGATTGGAGGTTTTTTAAATTTGGATAGAAATTGTTCAACTTCTTCCATGCTGCAAGGTTTTGGTCTTGACGTTTGGCCTCCACTTGTCCCGGAGTTACTACTGTATGCTCCGGATGCTAAAAACAATTCCAATGTCCACGAATTAAATAGAAAATGATTTGAACTGCAAAAATATATGCATGCAATTGTACAGATAGAGTGTGCCGCGGTATAAAAAATTAAACGCCAATGGCTTTCCTGACTAAAACTGGCACAAGTTGGGGTAGTAAAATTAGGCCTATGTCAAATTTCAGTCTGTGCAGAGTAGAAACAAAAAAAAGTTGATGACTTTGTGACCTTTCGTCATCAAAATATATTAATTTGAAAAAAAAGGTATGAAAACCCGTTTTACACGGGTTTGGTGACCCACCATGACCCGGTGACCAAACTCAAAATATTTTTCATGACAGTTTTGATATGGGGTATAGGTGTTATTTATTCTTATTCCAAAAGTTTCAAGTCGACTGTCAAATGTGGGGAAGGGTAACATTTTCTTAATTTCGTTTTGGTGAAATTTTGTTTCAACATTCCCCATATACATAAACGCATGTTAAAAAAAAGTCATGGTGGCCGGTTTTTCAAAGAATTTACTGTATACGTCAAAAACTTATAATTTTGACTCGAATGTTTTTCCTTTGATAATAACTTGCAACTCTTTGCAAGAAATCCTCATGTCATTTTTATTTATTTTTACATTTTAAATGGCTGTAAAATTGGATTTTTCAAAATCATAACTCTCGAAAAATCACGAACAATACCTATACCTTTGGAAAAAAAAATTTCAGCCGATTTTTTTCAAATTAACATATTTTCAAGACAAAAGGTCACAAAGTCATCAACTTTTTTTTCTCATTCTACTCTACATAGACTGAAATTTGACAAGGGCATAATTTTACTACCCCAACTCCTGCTGCGACTTAGTCAGGAAAGCAATTTGAAAAGTGATTTTTATACTGCGGCACACATATCCTCTGTAATTTACAATTTGTAAATTGTAATCACTTAATCACATAAATACGTATTTATTCAAATCTTCAGAATTCAACTTACTGTAACTACCAGAACAACAGTTGTATGAGACCCCTGAAGGGACACTAAAATTTGTCAGTAGATCCCCAGGGGTACAACCACAGCAACCAGGGATACATCCAACTTTAGAACAAATAGGGCAGGCATCCGTATAAGGTCTATTAAAACACTCTTTTTGTCCTGCCCGAAGAAACTTCCCACTATCAAATAGTAAATTGTTGGTATTGTATCTCCCATTTTTACTACCATAAGACGATGACCCACAACCACCACCACGGGAAGAGTCTCTTCCATAAGAATTTCTAACATATCCTCCACTAGTTGCAACATAACCAGAGGAGCCATAGCCATTCGATGATTCATGATGATGATGATGAGCGGAACTTTCCATTCTCCTAGAACTATGCATCCCGTCTCCGTAAAGTGATGCATAGTATTCGCCATCATTATCATAATTGTATGGTGTTTGCATTTGTTGCTCATCCAAATCTTCCAATTCATCCGCCTCTTCATTGGGTAGAAGAAATGCGAGGATGCCCGCAATGATTTGTGCTACCCCGATGGCTATCAATGCCGGACCATATTCTAAAGTGTGATAGTACACGGACATCATGATCATGGGACCAACAATCACTGAAAATGAATGAATGATCCCAATGAATCTCCAACTCGCACTCAACCATCTCAATGGAGTACACTGTAAAGTAACACGGGGGACCACCGTACAAATTACTCCTTCAATTGCACCAGTGGCCAAGCCCTATACATATATATATATGCATTCAAATAAATCATGAACATCAACATTTGAGAATCTTCTACATCTATACCTACTTATTCTATATTATTAACCACAGTGTCAGTTTACTTTCTTACCCAAACGAGTATCCAACCATATGTCTCAGCTAAATTAAGGCAGATGTATAGTGTTCCGGATGCTAGTCACAAATGTACTGAATTTATAGTTAGTTGTTTATACACATTGGTTAAAAATAAAACTTGAAATGTTTGATTTCAAATGAATCTTTTTTTATACCAATGCAGCAAATTTGAAAGACGGTTCTATTAAAGCCGAAAGTGTGATCATTTCCATTGATCATGGCAATTCGGGCTAAAATGGATGCAACACAGCACCAAGGGACGAGACCCATGGCATAGTCCGCACCCACCGTGTAAGCGTAAGCGGATAAGAAAAGATAGGGTATGAACATGGTCATGATGGCAATAAATGAAATGACTGCCCAAAGAAGAAAAGAAATATCCGTCCAAACGCTAATATCACAAACACACACGCAGAGAACTTCCATAGAAAATAAAGGGAATAAAAAAATAGATCATATATATAAGTATATCATCAAAAATGAAATTCACAAATTCTCTCAACTCAACAAACGTTTCTCAAATAATCCATATGGATTTAAGAATAATCCAAGTACATATATGAGTATTGTATCATTTTTTGTACAGGATTTTGGAGGAGCTTCATCCGGGTTGAGTTTATGAGTCATTTTTTGTTCCCTTTCCAAAGCAGCATTTTTCACACATTGACGGAGCTTTCCATTTTTTTTAAAATCCGTATGCCAGGGATGTTTCTTCGAACGCTTGGGGAATGTTTGACAAGCCCCCATGCAAATGAGAATTATTACAGCCAAGCATAATTTCGTCCACAAGTAACTCACATAGCTGAGCATCAAGTTACTGAGGAGATAGAAAATGATGGTTCCTATATATGTATATAAACGTAATGAAACAGACGAGAGCTCTCAATTAAATGACTATATATAGACTCATTTATTTTAAGTGAATTTTAATGATAAAAAAGAAAGAAGACAATGACACACTTACCAATGGAACCCGCACAGGTTATAGCACACAGAGCAAACACAAGGTATCGACGAAAATGATGACTGGAAAAAATATAAGAAATGAAGCATGTGAACAAACTTTTGGTTGAGTTAAGAATCGGGAAGAGAAAAAAAATTAGAAAATGACTCTCCTCACCTTACAATGTTCATTGCAGCTGTGTAAGCAAAAGCTCCTCCAGCTCCCATGAAAAGAATGTGAGAAATGTACAAAGTGGCTGCATGTAGCGTGAGTGCGTCCAGAAGATGTCCAATAAAAAACATGAGCATCCCGAAAATGGCGGTCCAACGATTCTCTAGGAAATTATTAAGGACGACGGCCACAGGGATCATAAGCAGTAGAGCAAAGTATGTTAAACAGCCGATGAGAATCGTTTCTACTTGACCCGTCCCATAATGATGTTGAATGGCAGGAGCAAACACAGCATAACTATGAATCAAGCCAAGAATGCAAGCAATGATGACCACAGCCCCTGATTGATTAATTCATTTATATAATATCATTATCAAACAGACGACGAGAGTTTTACTTTTACATTTTGGGAAATTTCATAGGAGCAACGCTATACAGCATTATATACATGTATATTCTTGTTCATTTATACCCAAACAAGTTATCCAGTCTCTGCCTCTATCAAATTTGGTATAGTCTTCGTCTTCATCCTCCGTGGGATCCACAGCAGGATCATTCCCATAGTAATCAGGGTCTGTATAAGGATCCACGAACCGGGATGGATAGTCTCGACCACCTCTTCCTCCTCCTCCTCCGGAATGACCTTTAGTTCTAGGTCCAGTTCTACCACCACCATTAGGACTTGACCAAGGTTCTGAACCACCGTATAAATTTGAACACCCAGACAAGTGTCCATATCTCCGGCCGAAAATACTTCCAGATCCATTATACGGCATTCCCGATGTACAACATCCACTTCCGGGTCTATGAACTGTCGAACCGCATCCCCCTCCTCCTCCACCTCCACCACTTTTCCCATCCTCCCCATGCCTTTGACTCAGAATTGAATTGTACCAAAACATACGCCGTCTCTAGATACAAAGCACTCAATTCATTGTATATATAAGTATGCGTAATAGTTAATACGCGTGTTATTACTAATTTGTTATAATTTCCAGCTGACTTACGGCATGGTTAGCAGCGCCTGGAGCACAAGGTTCGTGTGCATGGACATAGTCCATGAGGACTCCTGAGGATCGGACATCGATCATACCAGAGATACTGGGTGCACCAGCCATTTTGAAAGATGATTTCTTGAATGAATGAATATAGACTTGAAAATTTATGTAACATCGATTGTTCCCATTATTTGATAAATGTCAAGATTATACAGAACATTTAAAAGTAACAATCAAATTAAATTAAATATTTAATTAGTCTTATGAATAACCGAAAGCCAAGGCCCTGTAGCTGTATCCGTTCAAAATATTTGAGCATTTAATTACATAGTACATAATTATAGTAAATGTACATTTTTGTTTGATCTATATACTGATATTTCTTTGTCATGACAAAATTTAAAGGGCATTTAAGTTGCTCGCCGTATCAAAATAAAAATGATCCAGAAATCATTGGAAAAATAATCGAATCGCTGACTTCGGCGTTTCCGAGTAGGAATTTCAAAGTTCGTGTGTGAAATGAAGAATTTTTTACCTTAAATTCATTTTATTTTTGAAATGAAGGAGTGAATTGTGGTATTAAAAATATAGATAACAAATATTATTTGATAGTTGAATACATCAATTCAAATGGAAACAGAAAAAAATAAAAGTCCTTCTCCAAGTCAGGATGTTGTGGTTCATCGACAAGGGGAAGAGAGGTCAAGAGGAAAGAGGTTAATTAATGAACAAGTTTTTGAGTATGATGGTTGGAAGATTTTAATATTGGTACGTTTATTCAATAATTGTTATTACTAAATGCTCATGCTTATTAATTATTTAAAGTTAATAGTCACCGCAGTTCATTTTCCATTCATTTTTTTTACAGAAAAGTACGATTTTACCTTCCAAATGCTATTGCGAGTCAACCATTAAAAATTGTAATAGTTCAAGTTCAAGCAGCTCAAGTTCTCAATCTCCTGTAAAGAGTACAAACAATGTAGAGTCATGTAGTAAAACGGACAATGCTGGGAATCCTCCTTTGTGTCAAGTCTGCCGGTACATGACATTTTTAGTACATAAATAAATGATTTTAAATATTTCGGTATAAACAATATACAGAGAATTCCAAATTGCTCACATCCTATATATATTTATATATATGTGTACATTTCTTATTGTGTAGATTTTCATCCGAATTGAGCATCACACATCTTCCTGAAATGGTCTTCCCGGATAATTGTCTTCGAATTATTTTCCAAGAATCTGGTTTTGCTCTGGAATTCAATACTTTAGATGCAATGAAATTAATTTCTGATACTACAGACACGGTCCATGTCGCATGTGCTGAAGTGTGGAAAGCTGCTCAGTGAGTAATTATTAAAATTTAATAATCATTTCATAATTATTTATTAAATATACCAATGTGTTACATCGACTGCATCTTTTAAACGTTTAATTATTGCTCTTAAATAGAGAACGCAGTCAATTACAACATGAAATAAAGTATGATTGGACATACTCGACTTCTTATAAAGGAACTCTCCAAATCCCAGAAGGGAAAGAATCGAGTAATTTTGATACTGATGATAAATTGAATTTAGACAAGCTCAAGGAACGGGAAAAAATCCTATTCTATGAAGAATTGTCTCTGTATGAAGATGAACTTCACGATAATGGAACCTCCAATTTATCTGTTAAAATTGTAAGTTTTTAGCCTATCAATTTATTATTATCCATTTGCACCATCTGTTATACAGATTGTATTATTGTATATATATAATATAAGTACATACATTAAAGTTGGATCTTAAAAGACGTCGATACATATATATTTCAATTTTTATTTGTTTTTTTTCCTATAGCGAGTAATGCCTTCTGGGTTTTTTATACTTCTTCGTTTTTTCCTACGCGTGGATGATGTGATGGCGAAAATTTGTGACACACGTGTATATTATGAAAAGGGAAACAAGTATCTACTTCGAGAATTCCAGGAACGTAAAGAATTGGCTCAAGCACTTTCTCATTTATCGCCACAAACATTTTCGGATCCAAATCATTTGTACCCACATTTGCCTCTTGTCTCTGAAAAAACTGATAAAATACATATCATTTAGTACATCACGTAAGTATTTCGTCTAATTGTAGGTTAGTTTTTGTTACAACTCTTTTTTCAAAGTGGAACAAAGAATTTATGACTATTTACTACGAGTTAAGATTTGTTCCTCATTGTCTTTGGTACTACTTCATTCTAAAATTTTATTTTTCAAATCTTACTAATTGTAAGTACACATAAGGCTTACTTGCATATATGAGTACGTCCCCCACTAACAAGTAAAATGTGTACGTATTGAATGCATGCTGATGTAATAATGTGAAATCCGTATATTTTGTTTCTTTCCGTATAGTAAAGTAATAATAATAGTAGTTTGTATTATTAGATACAAAAAATTGTCATCACTATATAATACTATATATAATATAGTTAAGACTTTAAGACTCAAATTACTTTGTAATAATAATATATTTATATAAAGCAAGATTTTGGCAGCTCAGTCTGACAAATTCATTTTATACTTACAACTGCTCTTTTCAATATCCACGCTATTTTATCTGAGTATGCATATGAACCACATTATGCTACAAAATAGTCTAAAGTTTAATTAAAATATGAAAGAAAGGATATTTCCAGTACTTTGTTTCAGCATTTTCTCCTTCATTTCTAATTGTAAGTATTTTGTATTTATTTCGTACTTTTATCATTCGATATAGATCAGCGTTCATCTATATTTCTTTTAACATTTCAATCTGAATATATTTATACCTACTTAACATGCTCACAAATAATTATTTTACAGACGGCCACGCACATAGAATTTAAATTTTTATACATTTAGCTATATAACATTGTAGGTATGATTTTCAATAAGATTATAATCATAATGACAACTATAATATATAATTTAAATATTTGATAGGTATACATATATATTATATACATATATCTATGTATATAATATTGTTTATACATTTTCTATAAACTAATTTTTTAGACGTAGATATTCGAGAGAAGAAGCCCGACAAAACAATAATAAATTAAGTTTCTTTTCAATTTCTTTACATTGCGTACTGACTTTACATTTAGAGTCAAGTAAGTGACTGCATGGAGACAGATTTTATTATTAAATTAAATATTATATAGGTATGTTTAATGTTGTACCTATATTATGTACTTGTTTTGTTTTATCATAATTTTTTTTCGACTTGTCTACATTTTTTATTACAGCTTTTTTCCTTCTTCACAGAATTGATTTCTTGATTGAGGTCTGAGGTCTCTTTTTCGCACTAGTATCATAATCATCATTATCAGCATTTTCTTTTTAATATATCCTATAATTTATCCAGGATTGTCCCAACAGGCACGTTCAGCTGTCAGGAGAGGCCTACTACTCGTTTTTTTTATTTTTTTTAAACACTATATTTGCGTTTGGTGGTATACATAATATTATTATTATGCTTGAATTATAAATACATTTTATTTTTATAGATATAAGCAAAACAAACAGCGTGTGGTTGACTTCTGGCGGGGGGGGGGGAGACGACGATTGTTGATTGTAATATATTATATATATATGGGTTTTCATCTTCTCAAATTTTCCATTTTAAAATAAAGTCAAAAGGTTTATTTGATTCTTCATATGTTGTCTTTTTAGTGGACAAATGGAAAATTCAAACGGAGCACCACTTTATAGTCGTTCAAAAACTTCATAAGCACCACCCTTAGGCATATATATTTAATATATTATACTGAACGTGCCTATTTTTCTTTAAATAATTTAAATAGGTTCTTGTTGAAATATATTCATGATTTATCGTGGTTATTATTGTATTTTCTTGTTTACTAATTTACAACTAAGTATTTTTCTATATATGGATATTATTGGATATATATATTATCTTTTTTTGTAGCCACAGTAGCTCTCATGGAATGTATTTCATGTATTCGTAATTTTTGCTCTCTGCTACTACCGATGAACGATGAATATGTCTGTTTTTGTTTTGTTTTTTAGAATCTCCCCTGTTCAGAACAATAAGCATGTGTAAACTTTAAGGAATTCTCATTACTAGTCACTACTGATTGTGAGTACAGTTCAATCAGTACTTGACCGAATTGAGTTTTTGTAACTTGTTTAACGTACCGCTCCTTTTGCAGCAGGCTTTCCAGGAGACGAGTCCCATTTTGGTTTGATGGCCAGAGAGTCGGCGATTGCTGCCAACGTGGAATCTAAATCACCAGTTATTAAAGGTTTACTTGCCTGTTGTGCTTGAACTCCAAAACCGCCAGACTGTTGCGGTGTTAATATAGACCCAAAAAAGTCAACTGTTGAAAAGAAACATTAATGCACATATGTCAATGAGAAGATATGGAAGATCATTCATATCCAATTTCAATACATTATTACTTTAGACGTATAGAACATTAATCTGTATAGTTAAAGATGTAGTTTATTTTAAAAATCATTAGCCAAAGGTTTACACAAGAAAGAAGACCAAAAGAAGTACGTATATATATAGTGTATCGTTAATGGAAAGATTTTCTAAAAAGTACAACAATGGGGCTACTCTTCCAATTTGCCGTCTCCTTAGTAAGTACCTGGCTGTTGTTGCTGTTGTTTCGTAAAATTTTGTGGAGTTGACGGGGGAGGAGCTGGAGGTGCATTACCTTCCGTCATAGCAGCTTGCGATTTATTAAAATTGAATTTACATGATAGAGAAAGTTTAACTGTAGTTTTACAGATAAGAAAAAGAAAGAAGGAAATGAAATGCAGAAAAGAGAAGAAAAAAATCATGACAAGAAACGTAAAGACAACACAGCAAAAAGTATCCGTACAATTATTGAGAACTGACAAAAGTTAAAAGGAGAATTATAACTATAAACTAAGGGAAAGATCAAGACATAAATAACTATTTGATGCTACTATATAGAAATAGAAATACTGGAATACCAAAATATGGATATACACTACCAAGGATAGAAACTAAAGTTAACCATTTGTAAATGAATTTAAATAAGAATGCAAAACATTTTTTTTAAATGAGTACTGCTTGAAATCCGTTTAAAATAAGTAATTCGTTCTTACCTTGATCATTATTAGAACCGAACACAGCATTGATATTATTTCCTCCGTACGGCTGTTGTATAACTTGTGTCTGTTGTGGTTGTTGAAAGAAAGATTGCTGCGGTCCTCCCATAGTTGGTCCGAATCCATTACCACCATAATTGGGTTTCTGTTGTTGTTGAAGTGGAGGCATTGTACTGGCAGCGAACATATCCGCAAAAGGATTTGATGGATTTGATGGCGGAGCACTTGTCGTTCCATTCCCCATGCCAAGTGATAGTAAATCATCCAATGCTGAGCCACTCGAGTAAGGGGCATTATTACTGTTGGCCGTCGGAGGACTGGCGAAGAGATCGAGTATCTGCTGAGATTGTGATGTGGCTTGTGGGGCTGCAGGGGCCGATGAAAGAAACGGATTTGTTGCTGCTGCATTTCCTCCTGGACCCACATCCCAGGTGAAATCTAAGTCGACCAAATAAATACACCAACTCAAAAACTACAGTAAACAACAAGCAAATTCGTACAAAATACTTATATAGTTAAATACGCAGTAAAAGAGCTCAGTAAAATTTTCGATTGTATGTGTAAATTCTGGAAATGGCTTATTTGCACATACAAAAATACTCAAGTATATCATCATCCTTCACTAAAGTATTAAAAGTTTTCTTCAAAACAAAACAATCAAACAGTGTCAACTAAGGCTGGCCAACGGGTCGGGTCGACTCGATATTTCTCGGGTCGGGTCAACCCGACCCTTGGCCAGCCTTAGTGTCAACTTTACACTCGATATAATAGAAACTTTCTAGTTCTTACTGCTTCCCATCTTCCAAAAATAAACTCCGTGGTATTGTATTCTGACTGGAAAAAATCTAATGAATAGTCACATTGCAATCTAGTCTAGTTTAGTACTGCATGTAAGTACGTGTGGTACACGTCGTGTACAATGCATTGGTCTCAACAGGCGTTACATACATCATGTTTACTTGTGAAAGTAAATGGTGTAAAAAGAAAATATGTGTACAGCTCCGAGCAATAGGTTTGAACTACTGTAATGATACAATAATTGAGTATCTATGAGTGTTTTCAAATGATAAATTTATATAAGTGCAGGGAGTAAAAGAGTGAAAGATAGTCGTGGGAAAGCCACTCTGCTACTGCTGGGAAAGTTACCTGCTTTCTCTTTGAATTGATTCAAAGCAGCCTCCTCTTCTGCAAGAATTTTCTGCTTTTCATCAGAAGCAATGAAAGAAGAAGAGGTGTTGCTAAAGGATGTGACATCCACTGATGACTGTTTTGAGTTACTGTTTAATTTCTTTCCCTCGAGACTCGCCAAATGTTGTTCCAAAGCTTCCAAAAGAGAGCTAGGCGCCTTTGTCAAATCAGGAATTTCTCCTTTGTCAATCCCCACTGCTTCTGCAACCTAAATAGTTCCAAAAATTCATTATATGTTTATTTTAATCGATACACAAAAACAAACTTGCGGAAAGAGAAAAATACTGAGTCGGAAACACAAGTTTTGTTTATTGTGACAGCATGCATAATATGTTTGTATATGTATGTACTTTTCATTTTTAAAGTAAATAGTGTTTTCTAAGTATAATGTTGCATGTGACGTCCAATACCTTCAGGAATTCTGCAACTTTGTCCATTCTTGTGAGAAATTTCTTATAGTAATCAAGAGCTTCTCGAGCATTCTTTTTGTTCCTACAAAAAATACAATATTGCATTTTTAGGACATTTTTGTTATTATTTCAAAGTAGTTTCTGGACAGAAAGAGTTTAGTTAATACTGTAAAATATATTTCAATTATAATTTATTATCAAAAGCGCATGTATAATATACTTTAATACATGTACTTTTTTTGTACAAAATTCATTAATCCGTTGTTTGAATTCATCTTTGAATTTATTCAAAGGCACTTACACTTACTTACGAAAGAGCATTTACTTACATTGTGAAATATTTCTCCAATAAATTTATGACGGCGTCATTGTAGGTCGCAAAGAGACGAATCAGATCTCTGAAAAGAAGGGCAAAGGCGACTCGCATCAACGAATTTCTATGAATGTCATCTGGTGAAGAGTCGAATTCCAACAATGCATCCATTTGTGTCTGTAGTACTGGAAATGTTCTCAACAATGGTTCTGTTCCCATTGTACGTAGAGTGCCATCCTCTTTCCTGTAGAATATTGTAAATATGTATAGATAATAAAGAACATGAAAATATTTATGAAAGGTAAACTTGTAGCGTGATGTACGGCATTTAGGAAAACTATTTCTACTTTTTACCCAATGCTTTTGCAACTTTATCAATGTATTACATACTACTACACGCCTACACATCTACGTTAATATTATGTAGGCCTAAATATCACTTATACTCATTATGATATTCCTCATCCCCGTCAGCATCTTCAACTGACCCGGTCAAGTTTATTTTGCTTTCCACTTGTTTTATCATTTTCCAAATTTTGAAAACAGGGGTAAAGGGTGGATGTATTGAATTTCATTATATTCTTTTCAACTATATATGTAGAAGATAAAACTTGATACAGTACACATGAGATATGAGCAGTGAGCTTTGCATGTTTTACATACAGATTCTAGTAAAAAAAAAGGACAGTAAAGAATGTTTTCGTCTTATTGTCAATGCGTAAGCATGTAAAAGGGAGATTAGAGTTATTTCACATTTCAACCTTGCCCATTGTGTCACGTCATGCCAAATTGCATGTATCATTTACATATACAGCATGTCATCATTATTTAATATTAAAATCCAATACTGTGGGGCTTTCGTGGGGCTTTCGTCTGTCTATACAATTTCGTGCACACACATAGTGTGTAAAACAGTGTAACACACTATGTAGTATGTACGCATTTATAAATTATCAATGTCACATAGGTGGTATAAATAAGCTTACAACTGTCGCCTGTCAATAACTTTGTATAGTGAATAGGATACTGTATACAGTGCAGTGTATTAATAAAGCTCTATTCGAATTCTGTCATTAGATATTTATCATGTTTCCTTCTTATTTTGTCCACCCGCTTGTTAAAGATACCAAACACAGTACAATCCAGTATAAAAATAAGTCGCAGAAATAAGAATTTGAACTGTCGTCTTTTATCTAATCTCACTCGACATAAAGTAGTCTCTTGGATTCATCTGGTTGTCTACAAATTTTGTTCAAGTGTCTCATTGTGTACTGCTGCTGTCTAGCTGCGTTTTTGCTTTAGCTCCTAGTCTGTCTTGTAGTCGGAGATTCACGTCAGTCAAAAATACATTTTATCATCATTCATGGGTATAAATCATGAATTATTGATAGTCGTCGTCGGTTATCGTACAATTTGCAAATATTATATTTTTAAAATATTTAATGATAAATAAAACCAAGAAACTTACCCCCGCTTGACTTTACAAAAGTCAAACGCCATAGTTCTGTAGGATAACGCCTTTTCATTCAAGTACCTCGCATAACGTCGGATAAATGGCGAAACTTCGTAACCTAATTTCAATTAAAAAAAATAATAGTACATACAAATATTTGTATTTGAGAATCATCAGTCTAAAGTCTGAACCAAATGATAAAACATTTGAAGAAAATTTATATTTGCTGCAAAGTTAGTTTTTTTTCCTTTCACTCATCAATTATAATTTATGAATGCGCGTCTACCAAACGTTCCAGCCAAACTATGAATCAAGTACAGCAATTTGTTTGAATCAGCAAGCATTTTAACACCAAAAGTAAAATATACGCATTAAATCTAAATCATTAGTATAAATAATGCTAATAAGTATAAATGCTTCAAAAATATCGGCAAAATTAACATATTTACAAGTTCTTTAAATGTAAACAGTCCATCTAAGAATAAATTAATACATCCAAATAAACGCATATATATATATATATGTATAGACATATGTATGAATGTGCACAAGAAAAAACAAAAACTTTGATGCTCAGTTTATCAGACAAATTTGAATGAAAGTTTTAAGTACATGACTCGTTGCAGTCTCTGTGATATCAACATCGCACATGTCACTACCATCAAAAAAAGAATTCTATTCATGAATAGAAAATGTGAAATCTGTGCTTTCCTTCCTGTACATTCATGTCCGCACTATGAGCGAGAATGATCAAATGATTAACAAAAGCTCTCGAAAAAGTTTTTAATTGTCATACAACTATACGTTTCAACTTTAAACTGTACACACCAAGCCTGCATAAACGGGCGAATTTTAGTTTGGGGTTTTCATTTAATTCTTACTCTTTAACGAAAAAAGTACATCATTTCGTATGCGTAACAATACTTGTTTATAAAAGCGGACATGAAAATATGAGAATGAATGGATCAAAGAGAGGAGAATGCCTATATAGACTCTAAGCTTCGAGTTGATTAAATACTTCAAACGAATTAAAAATATATTGTATATTATTACATATTTTTATTCACTCTGTGCAACGTTACATTATTAATATGCAACAAAGACGAGAGAGAAATTTAAACTAGCGAGAGAGACGAAAAGGGAAAGTACAGTTGTATAGTTTGTATATAGGTTAATTCCTGTGGAGAATGATTTTTCGTGTCCCCCAAATTAGATTAGTTGTTCATTGCTCACACGTTTGTAGCCTGACCAAATGTTCATGTCATGTTTCAGAGCAAGCTTACAAGAAAAGAGTTCCATGAAAGATGCCAGAGAAAGTTCAACAGGAGCGCATACATGTATGTGTTTTTCCATCTGTCTGTATCCATTGTATTTTTTCGGTTTCAATTTCTCTTACATGCGTTCACTGTAGTCTCTATTTAAAATTGTATACATATTACTATTACTACACATTAAATTTATTAGTTGTTTGTATATAGGTGTATGCGAGCAAATAATAGTTAATTCTCCTTCATGTATGTGACAGTAGTAAGTATTAGTGGTCATAAACAGGAACTTCTTATAGTAATTCAATATAGATCTTGCATTTGGAAAAGTTCGGAATGGGTATTCAGTATATATTTAGTGTGGCCAATGGAATAACATGTACCTCTGCAGTAGCTGGAACTCTTGTTCTTGTGTGGACATGCATACTGGGATAGTTTTCTCTATATTAATACGTACAGTTTTATTGATTTCTCCACAACTCCCATCTAAATAAGCCTTGGCTTTTCTCCATTCTATTCTAGTTTTATACTTTCTGACTCTATGCGTGGTGTAAGCAGCGGTAAATGTACACTGTATACTTTGTAATACTTTACAAAGAAGTATTGCAACACATTTAGTGAAAGATGTATGTAGTTGTAAAATGAAGCAAGGAATGTATATAAGTATATATATGTATCTGTACAAAAATACTCATAAACCATAATGCATTAATACTAATGTAAGTAGCCTTTGGCTTTTTAGTTGACTCGGCATAATTGCATGGATTGAAAATTGAAACATAACACTAAAACACTGAATAAATAGTCATATAAGTATGTGCTCTCTTAATGACATGTTTACAGATAAGATTGCCACAGTCAACGTGTTAATTATATGGCACTTATTCCGTCAAAGTTCCCCGACATAAAAATAATTTGTACACACATTTTGCCATGAGGCTTATTAACATTTAACATAGCACTAATGTCACTCAAACACATTCGTTTAAATGTACTCTTCAACTTTTTTAAAGTTATCTAGTACATTTACATACAATTTCATCATTTTATCACATAATATGATTAAAAGCATTGTACAAAAACAAGTCCTCTGATGTTATTCAGTAAAAGAATTCATAAATTCAAATTTTCTATTATGTAAACTCTGGGGGGGATGAATTCGAAAAAGAAGAGCATGAATTGTGAATTAAATTAGTGTATTCTATCATTGTAGAATGATTCAAGATGGATAGTTACAAAAATCGGAAAGGTTTAGCTGTAATCTAAACTGGAATAAGAAAATTAAGGGTATACATGGCTCAAAAGAATTACAGTGCAGAATATTATCTGCTGTCTGTGTACATATTACGTGCTAAATTTAATATTCATGAAGCGTACTATAGTGCAATATGCATACGCTAAATTGCAGAAAGTAGTTCAATGTCATCAGCTGAGTTTGCTGTCAGCCAGCACCATTTATACAAGAGGAGAAATAGAGAGAAGAAGGAAATACTCGGGGACAATTGGAACACACCACGAGGACCACAGATGCAATCAATTACTGTATAGTCGAAGGTTATACATATAGACAAATCAATTTTTCAAAGAGTTTTTTCAGATGCTTTGTTCCTTTCTCCGTTTGACTATTCGTGACCTTATCTCACCACCTATACATAACAAACGGATGTAAACGATGACACTGAAAATACTCTTTCTGGGATACGATGAATCATTCTCAACAAATGTACGTCCACATTTCTATAGTGTGTATCGCGCAATGACATGACTAACGAGTACATCTGCAATCTGAATACATGCTATAATAATTCATAGAGTTGTAAACTGCAATGATACTAAATGGTATACAAATTAAAATCAGTTATGTTTGCTCAATAATCTAAAGTTTGCAAGCAGAAAAAGTTTGTATAGCACATACATCAAGTCTTAACTCATGACAGTGAATTCGTACACACGTCTTATAGAAGAATTAAATAGTACTCGTAAGACATCATAAGACTGTATACATTTGAATAGTCAGACAACGTTAACTGTTATTACATTTAAAACATTTAAACAAACAGAAACCGGCCTAGACAATAAACATTTTGAGTACCATACTCTACACAGCCTACAAAAAATTCCCTGTATTTTTGTATTTTGATGCTATGTCAGCCATAGGCTTTCAAGGAAGTAGACTTTGTAGAAACAAAATTTCCTTTGACAAGTATATATATAAGCTTGATAAGCTATCCCTCTTTTCCCTTTCTCCGTCCAAACCCTGTGCCCTGTATGTATGAGAAAATTCTGTTTTCTATGGATTTTCTATTTAAATTTCATTAGTTGTACATTCTAATGGTAAGATCAATAAGTACATATGCAACGAAAACTGTGAGCAATAGGATAATAATTACAGCGCATGGACTTTGTTAAAACCTCATCGGCCCGGATCACGTGTATGTCACGTTCCGCCCCGTAATCTGAATGCCTAATGAATTTCCATGGAAACATATTGAGTATACTTATTAAGGGGCACATTTAACTCCGAGCCGATGAGGTTCGGAGTTAAATGCCTCATAAGCCTGCTTAGACATTTGTGTGTAGATTAAAAAATTACGGTAAGTAATTACAAAAAATATTTTGTAACCAACTTTTCTTAATACAGTAGTAAATAGTAGCAATAACTGCAATGAGCACATTATACAATATTATAGTATAGTATCATTGTAATTTATACTACAACGAAACCATTTAGTACTTCATTATATTGTCGATGACAATTCACAAAACGCATGCATACTCGTCTGATATGTAAGTAGATAGTTAAGGTGCATGCGGATATGTATACGCAAAATGTATATATGTACACAATGTTCTAAAATCGTGCTTCATACTGTATGCTTGTTATTAACTAAAAATACAAAGCTTTTGTTTACACATGAATTTGTATGAGTATTACTCTATATAGAGCAAAAAAAGGATGAAATATTGAATATCTACGTAATATAATATTACTAATATTATCTATTTATAATAACGTAATATCTATATATATATATATAGAAGAATTATGAATTACCAAGTCTCGGTCCGGCCGCTGAGGATCGATGCGGCATAAAGGAAAGCGTGCACAAAAAAGTTTATTTATTTTTACTTCTATCAGTCATGATCATATTTTCTGTGTATGAATATTTTAAAATGTTTTTAAAGACGTGTGAAATACTAGCGTCGAACTCTACGTTAAGACTTATTAGTAAAATACGTCAACATACCCTGCTTGTCCTCTTTTAAGTAGAAATTCATAAAAATAGGTTTTTAAGGTAAACAAATACTTGTACGATTAATTTATTACCCATACTTTTAGTTTATATGAAACATACACATATTATAGATTACATGCCCCCCTTACACAAGACAGACTAAATAAATTAAACTAGTTAAATGTAATATGTATGCCAAAAAGTAGTAGGTTTACAAATTGAATTATTAAACTTACCCTGAGGATTCGACTTGTCTAAGAAAGTTGATAATTGAAACGTACAATTGCTAGACGCCAAATACTGAGTAAACCTCTGGAATAAAATGAAAAGTAAGCAAACTTTTAGAATGGATATTCTTTCAAGAAATGGTACGCATACATTGTCAAGAAAGTTTCAAGATTTCATAGCAAAATTGACTGTGTAACTCCATAATATTTCAAATTTTAAAATCACCTCATTTCCATAGCACATTAAATGATGTACGGTTACAAGAGCTTTAAATACAACGACCCAACTGGAATTTTGCGACCTTTCTATAAGTAAATTGGCTAGTTGAAGTATTGATACATTTGGTTCATTTGTACAGTGGACCAAATCTGAAAGGAAATGACATCAAAATCATATAAGTATTATGGATGATTCGTTCACTTTTCACACCACATTGACCACACGCACACACATACAATCAATATTTAAGCGCATCCCAATTCATTATTACAGATTACGTAGTAATGTAAGATTCATTCATATCGTTAGTCAAGTCAACTCATTAATATGTTTTGTTATTGTTTTCGGTTTTCATTACTTGTCATTTCATACATACACATGAATATATACCGGAAGAATTCATAACATAAATACATAGATGTTTATGTGTAATAAATTGTGAAAATGCAATCCAGACATAGTTTTGTGTATTTACATGGTTGCATACTCAGTTAAATATGTATGCTTTGCTTACACTATGGAATTTAATAAATAAATGATTAAGAAATTACAGTCAAGATGTTTCTTCTTAGGCGGAATGAGTTCCTCAGTCGTTGCTTTGCAGACAGCTTTTGCCAAGCCTTGACCAGCCAAAGAATGTCTTGCTGACAGAAGTCTATCAATTATTGTCTGTCCCGACATTTTCCTTGTGAGATTTTCCTTCTGATATTATGTACGAAGATAATGAAGATAATGATTATTAGGGTTCTGTCCACTACTACTATTGTATTAGAGGCAGATGATGAGGACCTACTACTAATAGTTAGTAGTATTAGATTTTATTGACCACCCCCAGTCGACACTACCGAATCTGTAAAATCCAAAAAAAAAAGAGTATAATCATATTACATATTAGTGTACAGTCGCTAGGTATAAGAATGTGGAACGAGTCCAAGTGGTTGTTGTATATAAAGTACTTCGTAGATATGTATAAGCGCATTTTAAATTAAAATAAATATCTCTACAAATACGCTAAAAACATGAATGAATGAACAATGACTAAATGTGTGTAATAAAAGTAGAGACTAGAAGCGAAAAGAATAAAACGCCCACTATTATTTTACATTACTGTGTTCAACTTTTTACGTACACGGCCTGTAAAAAAACCATGTTTATTCTGTATACGTAGTCAACTTAATTTTTGAAAAAAGTGTTTTGGGTGTAAATTATAATTTAACAATACTTTTCAGATATCCGTCCCCTGTACTATCAGTATACACATACACACGAAGAAAAATGTATTTGAAGGAATGCCAAAAAAACAAAACACTGTTTATACTCCACATTAGTCCACAAATAAGTACTTATGTAAACATAGAATGATTGATTACATGTTTGCTTTGTAAAAAAGAGAACTTTCTCAAAAATTCAAATAAGAAAAAAAGAAATCTGTCATAATTATTTAAAGCTCCTGGCTCCAGGAATCCAAAACTTTCATATATATATATATAGGTTAAACATGTATTATTTCCAGAAATGTTCAATAAACACACACACAAAATGTATACACGCGATTTTACATCATTTTTCAGTATAATGAATATAACAGTTAAAATCTGTACAAAGTCTTAGTTTATGAATAATCATTTCAAATATATATACCGTCATTTTTTTGACAAAACCAATTTCTCGTTTGACATTTGCTCTTGAATTTGTATATAATATATACTTGAATGAAACTTTGAAAATCGTGAAGTTGAACAAAGTATAGTGTAGGGAGTAAAATAACCTAAATTATTAAAATGGTTTTCAAAAAACAAACACCACACTTTAATTCACTTCACAAATTCACAAGAAAACCATTACACAGTTTTTAAAAACTAATATAATATTTGATTATTTGAAGTTTCTTTTTTTTACTTTACCTATATACCTTTGAAACAACTTGCGATTGGATTTTAGAATAGAAAAGCATTGACATCGACGGGTACGATATATAAAATTGTTTTTCTGTAGAGGGATTTTCAAAGCATCTTAGTTTGGGGAATTTGAAACTAAGTTTTCTCCTTTGAGCGAACCCAAATTTAGATGGCCGTATGCTCACAGTCGATACAGGAAAAAATCCCACCACGTTTCTCCTCTCCGGCATTGTGTGTTTACTTTTTTTTTTGTCAAAATTATTATTAAATAATCATTTCACAAATTCAACACGATTAAATCATAACAAAGTTATTCATTATCGTAGTGGACATTGAGGAAAGTAGTAGAGAAGAGTCAGAGGACAAATTATCGTTTCATTGTACAGTGTTATTCAGTGCTTTTGTGGGATATTAATGAATCGAAAAATGAGAAAACTTCCCAATATCCTCATCGCTGGTAAGTTTATACAGTAAATATAAATTAACTAAAAGTATTTTCTATTACTTATACTCAATATGTATTATATTATATATCAATTATCATCCAGTTGAGTTGATGAACATTGTTAGGAATATTTTTGAGCCAATTATTGAGGTCAAATTATTTAAACCATGCTTCTTCATGTGTAGTTATCGTTAGTTAACTATCATGAAAAGAAACTGCGTTGTTGACAACTGTTTGTAGACATGCTTTATCCTATATAAAAATCTGATGCAAAGTTCACTGTTTTTTACACTATTCAATTTTTTAAATACATTTGATAATTAATGATTAAGTGTACACCTTAAGTAATACAATTGTATTCTTTTCAATATTTCAAATTTTGAATGTTGTTTTTAAAATGTTCTATATTCTATACTATAGGTACTCCCGGGACTGGCAAGTCAACTTTGTCCCAACAAATTTCTGAAAGTTCGGGTCTTGCATGGGTAGACATTAGTCAAATTGCGAAAGACAATAAACTGTTTGAAGGCTATGATTCAACTTATGGATGTCATGTATTGAACGAAGAAAGGGTACATTTATTTTGTAAATATTTACCTTTTGTGGCATCTAACTATACCAGAGCAGTATTAATATGTCGCTAATGTATACTTTGTATGTTTTAGTTGTTGGATGAAATTGAAGATCAAATGGAACAAGGTGGTAAAGTCGTTGATTATCACGGTTGTGACTTTTTCCCACAACGATGGTTTGATATAGTGTTTGTTCTCCGAACTGACAACACCAAACTTTTTGATCGACTTGTAGCCAGGTAAATTTATATATTAATAAAATATGATGCGCATAAATGATGTAATTATTTTTTGTATCAATATTTGTTTCAAATATGGAAATTCATTTTATATTACAGGGGCTACACGGGTAAGAAACTTGATGACAATATCCAATGTGAAATTTTCCAAACTATCCTCGATGAAGCCAGAGAATCTTATGAACCCTCAATTGTTTTCGAACTCCCTTCAAATACTTCAGATGATATGGAAAGTAATGTAGAAAAAGTGACTCAGTGGATAGAACAATATAAGAAAAATTCAATGCAAATCTAGCAGGTGGATATTGACTCGTTAGGTATTAAATACATATTACTGTATTCTGTATGTGTATATATATACGTACGCATGCATTAAAAATAACAATTAGTATGTATATGTACGTATATTACGGAAGACACAAAAAGTATATTAAGGTTGCTCAATTTTTTTGAAATTTTAATATATTAAGAGTAAATATATATATTATCTATGCATCTACATGAGTAAATAACTTCCAAGCGAAATTGATTCTTCGGTTTGTACCAAAACACTGTGAAATGACTGAATGTAATCAACTTTATTACGAAAGTTATATTTAAGTAGGTTAGATATTATCGCTACACACATATTATAACGCAGTTTATAATTCCACTTTTAATTGTACGCAAGTGTTAAGTTGTATGAATGTTAACTCATTTAAGAGTTCGATCATGATTAAAAAAAATTGTGGGCGCTATACATATTGGGGCAAACAATAATTTGTTTTTTTCAGTTTTTAAGAATGCGTATACTGTGGACATGTACTGTGTATATGCTGAAATAAAATCTGATTTGAAAAAAGTCTTGTACTTAAATACTTTGGTATTTTATATCGTTCATAGAAATTTATTTTTTGTCTTTGATAGTATTTGTAGGTAAGTAATAGGTAATAAACATTATTTTTTACGTCTCCCTGTCTTCCCTTTCTTTAGTTTTGTCTCGATAAAAACTCAAAACACTAAGAGCATTAGTCTAATAGGAAAGAAATTTAACAAAAGATGACAAAAAAAGACAGGGTTGACATTGTAATTTATTTATAAAAATTTAATTGATATTTATTATCAAATTCAAATTGTGTACTCTGGAAGTTAAATCCACCGTAATAGTTTCAATGTGACAAATTCATTCAGTTTGTCTTGTCGTCGGTATAATCGTTTGAATGACTTTCATATATTAAAGCAATCAATCGCATAGTTTTCGAATATATATAATATGTATATATATTTACTTCCTATACAACAACAATAATAATTATAATATCTAAAAACTCTTTAAACGTGATTCTTCTTGTTGACTGTATATCATCATCATTGTTACATAGTATACTTCATGGCTGCGAGCTATGATAGCTCATACAAAACAACACTGAAAGTAAAACGTGGATCTATCTATAATATTGACCGACATTCAAAGCATTATTTTCAAAACTTAAATTGAAAATTTTGGCAATCTTGAACTCATTTACATCTTTGTCTGCCTCATAATAATAATAATAACAACAACATTATAAGTATGTTAACGTTTGTATTTATAATATTGGATGTTTTTTTCCGATTATATATGTTTTATCGATTATAACAAGGCCATTCAGTCCAACTTTTTAATTCATATCGTTTTTAGAGAACAAAAAACTGAAGGAAGTAAAAAAAACTGAAGATGACAGTCATCGATAAAATAATTAAATAGAATGAAGATTGAAGGCTTGAAGATCGCATCGGTGCAATAACTAATCACATTGAATTACAATTTTGTAATGTGTATACATACTATAACTATTAAACTATACTATTTCATATTACGTAATAAGTATTTATAATTTAAATTGATATATATATTTAATTTATAATAAATTTATGTTCTTTACATTAAACGTGTATCACCGTGGAGTTTTCCATATTTTAGGATGCATATACATATATATTTTACCCACTGCTATTTTTATGTATAGGTAAAGGTATATTTTAATAATAACAGTATCGGAAAAGATTACGAATACTACTTAATGTATGTATATACTCACATAACCTACTTATCATCATAATCATTATAGTAAATGTGATTTCTTTTACGGTATTACGTTTTGTAGTATTTCGTGATTCAAAAATATATATATATATATATTATTATATATCTATTTCTCTGATTTCTCATCGTATAGTCACCACACGCTATGACAAAACGCACTATAACGCTTCCCTACTTCCAGCGGTTGGAACCTCTTCATAATTTTTTTTACATGTGTATAATTTTACAATTTGTAGCCTTACTAAACACGAAATATTATCAATTACATGATTGTTTCTTGATAGATCAATAAAAACCTATAGAAGATACCATTTGTAAAACTAATTAGTTAATATTACTAACTGCTAACAAGAGATATTTCATAAAAAAAAAAGAATCCACAAGTTTTGTAATTTGTCGACATTTTTTATACAAAAAACAAACACCACATGCAATGAAAATTCAAAGTACAGACAAAAATAAGTTTCCCAAAAAAAGGGATCCCTTATTGATGCGTTACTGAAAAATTTAGTTCAAAAGTTACATTCTTATACATATTCACAAAAACTGTACACGGTTTTTTGAAATAACACAAAGAAAAAAAAAGTCTACAACTCGAAATTATATTTGTAATCTATCTACGTAGATTGTAGGTAATAATAATACTAATAACATTAATGGCATATTCCACAAAAAAACAAAATTCTATTTGTACCATTCGTGTACGCGCATAACGAAGCTATACAAAATAAAATGTACAAATGGCAAGTGAAAATTAGATTGAAATTTTCCTTGAAATTAAAGTATAGGTATATAATATGTCTACGATATTTAAAATAAATAAATTCTGGTTTGAAATTTCAATATAAACAATCAATTTTATACTACGATTATTATATGTATACTTAACTGAATATAGACCCCCCAGATTTTCAAAGTCAAAGGTAGAAAAAAGACGAAATAACACAAAATTAAAACAATTCTACATTGAGCTAAATTCATGATTGATCCCGATTTAGAAATCGTTCAAAAACTTCAACATAGCTAAAAAAAAAGTTACAAGTTTAAATTCATAATTTTAGGATACATAAAAGGTATATTATACACCTATACAATATACATTCAAAATAATATTAATATTATAATGAAATCGACCAGAAAATATGTATTACTTATTTCAATATATATATATATCAATAAAATAATAATATATGTAATCGTATCTATACTTATTAAGTGTTTGAGTGGCTATATATATATTTTCTGTATAATTTTATATGCAATAATTGAATGTAAATTACTTTTCTTTAAATACAATAATATTACATTTATACTCTTATAGAAAGATACACATTATTCTGTTTTCTGCTGACAGTAGAGCTCTTTGAGTGACTTTAATTCATCTATTAACGCTTTGTTTTGGTTTTCCAGCACAGCCACACGATTTTCAAGGCATTTGATATACTCTTTTTTCTTTCGACGACACTCTCTTGCTGCTTCACGATTTTTTAATAAGCGAATTTCACGTTTACGAGTAGCTTCTTCGGGCACTTAATAAGAGAATAATGAATTCATAAATTAAACTTTGAAGCTTATGCATAATGACAGGGCGGCAATAATTAAGTGGTCTGTTTCCTCTAATTCCTATATATATATTATATCTTCTTACCGTGGTGGTTTCCACTTAGGGAACCTCCAGCGGAAACAACTACAGAGGGTGAATTAGATGCTGAAGAAACAGGACGAATTGTATACGCTTGAAGTTCTCCACCGACTATACATGGTTAAAGAAATAAAAATAATTTAATTTATTTTGTTTCTTCCTATTGATGACAATATAGCTCCTATTTTCTCATTAAAATCAAACAAAACGAGATTAGCTTATTATTTAATGTCTGTTGTCTTTATTACATACCTGGTACAAAAAATTGTTGGCCATCTTGAGAATGAGCATATTGCACTATTGTTCCACCGGCGGTTCCAGCATTTGTCATCGTAATAGTCTGGAGGTAACAATAAACACACATTGCATTTAAAATTTAGTTTCAGAATCTACAATATACCTACACGAAATTTTGTTTTTTTTCTTTGCTCCAAAACAATTGAAATGTACCTGCAAATGAGCACCGGCGGGGACTGACTGCCCATCCGCCGTGGTGACTTGACTGAAACAAGTAAGAGGACAAAGTTTTAATGAACTTTAAGAAAAATATATACACATGTGATTCATATTATTATCTGAGTCATTCCATGGGCAAATAATTAAATAATTACCTCAAACCCAGTGCGTTAGCGTTAATAACTTTGACTACACCTTGAGGATATTGCGCTCCTCCTATTACAATCCCGTCTTGGCTGGATTCCGAGGTACTAGCTGAAGTGTCTACTTTGTCACCTAATATACAAAATGATTAAATATTAAATTAAATGCCAACGTTAAAAATTCCATCTGGAAATGCATTACTAATAAATCACGATCTGTAAGCACTGTTCACTGTTGTAAACAAGTAAGAAATATAATTTACCTGATATCTCTGCTCCTCCTAGATCATTCAAAATTTTTCTATAGGAAGGCCGTCTTGTTAAAATTTCTCTTCTAATTTTGTCTTGTCTCCCTTCTAGTGGATGATCAACACCGTCGTTAGAGAGTGATTCGTCGCTGTGATGAGCTTCAAGAACTTGAATTGTTTGTCCAGTAGTTTGTATTACACCAGTGTTTGCTTTGGATGAGACTAAAATTACGTTTCCTTTTGATAGTTGAAGACCAGCAGTATTTTGAATAACTGAAGGAGATTGGATTACAGACTGCAATAAAACCATTATAATATAATAAATTAATTACTTAATCACTATTAACAATATTTACTTTTTAAATACATTTTACTTATATTGTACAAAATTTAACTACACGTTTTTTTCTCTTCTATTTCTTGTCTTTTCCTTTCATTTTGTACTTGTGAGATTATATATAGACGAGGAAGAAGAAGAAAAAATGTAAATTGTTACTATTATAAATGAGAGTATATACTCAGATACTCGAATCGTATTGACATTCATCCCTTGTGAAGAAATACGACATTTTAAATAAAGGCTACGAATTCTATTGTTTATATATGTATGTATTTACACATAGGAAAAGAGTTATTATAGTTAACAGTCAGATTCCAAGAAAAAAAATAATTTACATTTACTTATTTTATACTCTATGCAGAAGTAATAACATTTCTTTTCGGCATATGTAAAAAATTTAATAATAATCGCAAGTACAAAGTGAGTCTCAATGACGTAATGATAACAATTTTTTTCCATTTGTCACAGATTCGGGTATATAATAAGGCGAAACGGATAAATAATATATACGTTCATTTTTTGTGTAAACAAATTATATTATTATTATGTAATAGTTTAATTCCACGAACCCCACGATAAAAAAGGTAAGTTGAGATTGGGTATATACCGTATGTTAATATTCAAATGAAATTGTATTAATAATAAAGATATTTTAAAAAATGATCATTGTACATGACCAGACCAAAGGAAATGACACAGGACTGAGAATAAAGTGCATGCCGTGCTATATTGACACTATACCTTTGAAAAAAATGTACCATAATATAGGACTACTATATATTGTATGATACTGTAGCAATAAACAACTATCTGTAAATAATAAATAAGGAAATTAAACAGTTGATTTGTCAGAACATTAGTATAGAGAGGAAGTACAAACGTTTGTACTATATAGAAAGTGATCCGATACTATAGTCAAAATCAGCAATTGAAATATAGTAAATAACTCGTAATATATGGGACGAGGGAAGAAAAAATAATCAGTTAACTGATGATTCAAGAGAACTTTGAACAATCCCAACTCATTATATACAGCAAATCAACTAATAACTAAACTACTTGTACTTGTACCTTCTTACTGTGTGTACATTAAAGTGAAAATAGGGACAATGAAAGATAAAAAAATTGCGACTTGTACTACAATTAATCAGTGCAAAATAAATATAATACTTACTAAATAATGACAAGTTCACAACATATTAAGTCTTATTTTCAGGGGGAAAAAATAAAATAAAAAGAAACTGAAAGATAGAAGAAAAAAACTGAAAAAAGATGAATTGTATATAATTGGGATTTTCAATCAAATATAGTTTGTTTCCTCTCTGTGTTATATATCTCTTGTTGTATTACAGAGAGAGAAGAGAGAGAGAGAGAGGGATCTGCTATAATAAAATTGGACCGACTTTGGGGATTTTTTATGAGTAGTAAGCCACCTGAGGTAACGTGACATGCACAATGCTCAGCCCTGATGATTTGGCCATGGTTTGGAGTTGCTGACCACTGAGCGTAGTTGTTCTAACCGGTGAATTTGTGATGAGATTATTATTATTATTATGATGATTGTGATTCTGACTGGTCTTGATAAGTGAACTCCCAGAGTTGTTGTTGAGCAGGGTGATTCTTCTATGTGAGGTGTTGTTTATCTCCTCGGAGTCTGGAACAATAGTTTCAGATTTCACTTCTTGAACAAGAACTTCCATCGAGATCGCAAACGGGCGATACTCTCTAGCTCAGGTCTCTAAAATAAATAAATATAATATATATATACAACATAAGTATACATATAGAAATAACATCCTGAACAGCAACAGTTTGGATTGAACATCAATAACATACTAGTATAGCTTTCATCCTCATACATATCTATAGGATTCCTATACTTATACATAATGACATTTTCAAAACAAGAAGTGTCAATAAAAATATGTAAAATTGGAAATACATACACATGATCGTTTATCTGACTTTATAATTACTTAATTCAGTTAATTAATGAATTCTGAATTATTTTGTAATTAATGCATCATGATAATTAATCATTATCACTAATTAATAATCGAGGACTTTGATAGCGCGTGATTCCCATAATAAGTTATAATAACAATAATAGTATAGCATTTCATTCTTTTCACATGTGATAAAAATATCAATGTGTGTACATAATTATACATAGGGGTACTTCTTAAAGAGAATCGACAGTATATTTTTGTTTTTGGTTTGATTAAATACATCTTTCAAAAGTATATATAAATATTTCATTTAAGGAAATAATTGTATATAGTTTTGATAAATCTGGAACATTTTTTTAGATACAAGTTCAAAATTTTTAAGTGAAATATATATAGTTTCATTTTTTTCCTCCTATTGCAATGTATAATATATACTTGATAATAATATATTGATATTATTTAATATTATCATTATTTATTAGAGTACATACTTTGTACTTAAATAATAATAATAATAATGAACTATTGTGGGAAAGAAAAGTATATATTATTATCATGTGTAGAAGAATCATATGACAATATTATTGAGAGAAAATAGAATATAATTATTATTATTATTATTCAGGGAATACCACTATATTGTATATACTATACTCTTATTTATTGGGACCCACTCGTTTTTCAAACAAAATAATAATGAAAAGGCAGAACTTACTTACGTGTTCCTCGTCACTTCTGATGTACCCCAATCCTATTCGTGAAAGAGTGAATCGTCAAACGCGTCGACGATACGGAATAGATTTTCGAGATGTTTTTTTCATGAAAAACTTGAAACACACCTACCTATGATGACGCACTTCGTCGAATTCGTCGTTCGAAGGCCAGTTTTCTAGGTTCTAAGGCTTTGAATTCAATTTGATAAGATGACGCAGAGAGCATAGTCAGAGCATCGATCGCGAAAAAAAAAGGTTGCAAAAAAAAACTTCACAAAATTTGAGAGAGGGAATACTCGACAACAAAATACATGTGCTTTTTCTTTATGTTTTTCAACTAATATTTCTAGGAAAATTAGTCATAAATTAATAATGCACTAATTTTCTAAAATATTTCAATAATAATAAATATCCATTTACAAAATGAATAAAATATATTCTTATTAAATATATATAACTTCATTCTTACGTAATTGTTGTGCAAATATTTTCTCATAGAGAGTAACTTGCTAAATATGTACGTATTTAACACATGATGATTGCATGTATTTTTTTTTCACTTGTACCTCCACTATATGTACTTACATTATATATGAACTTGAGTTTTTTATGTAGTAATAATAATAATTGACTACATGTGGAGTAATAAATGCATATTTATAAACGTGGTTAAGTTTGTTGAAATTTATTTTTATTTATATTTTTTTTTTGCATGTAATAGCATCTTTTGAGTAAAACTGTGTTGTTGCATAGTTTTTATATATGTAAGACTTTTTGTTCATAATACATCCTGTATATTATTTTATTAGCCTAGGTATCTATATATATATTCTTTCTCTTTTTTCAACAATGACTGGCATTGAATATGTTATATTATACTTATTATGTATTTCTATTAATCCGAAATAATAATTAAGTAGAATTTGCAACTATATTAAATTGTTATTGGTTCTTTAAAGATGAACGATTATGACTCGTGAACATAATATTGACTTTGTAAATAACATTATATACTTGAATATGTACTACACATTCTACACATATGTATTGCAGTGTAATGATTTCAGTATTACTAATAATAAACAGTTATATATATCATTATTGTACATTTTTTACTTTACATGACTTTTTTTGTTCAGTGACTTAAAATGAAGACGCTATATGAAGCCATTTTATGATTTTACGCTTTTTTTCTAATCATAATATATTTGTAAGGCTATCTAACATCTCACTATGTATACCTAATAATATCTTTAATTATAATTTAATAACAACAACAACAGTCTAGCACTATTAGTGTAACCCTCATTCTATATAGGGCTGTCATACACGCACATAGGTATCGCAGCTTCACAGTAGTTATTATCTGTTGCCATCATCACTTTTGATTATATTACCCCCCATTTTTTCGGTAAAAGTAATACAATTCGTATAGGTATTACCCATTTCTTCTTCCTCTCTTCTTATTTAAATATATTAAATGCAATCAATAGGTTTAAAATTCTCTATTACGTTCAAAAATTTTCGTAAGGTTTTTTTCCTTTGTGTTTTTCGGACTAAATATCATTACAATATATAACATTTATTAAAATGAACTTGATTTTAAGATGATTCAATCTTCTTAATTATTTCATTAGTAAACTCGGAACATTTGGCTTTTCCTCCCAAGTCACCCGTCAAAAGTTTACCTTCCCTGATGGTAGTCAAACATGCTGTCTCAATCTTTTGAGCATGTTCCATGAGCTCCATGTGTCTAATATTTACAAAAAAAAAACAAAACGAAGAAGAATAATTATAAATATACAGCACATTTTTATATCTTATTATATTCACACGCCGGAACAATACAATACAATCGATCATGCATCCGCGATCTAGTCAAAATCATTTTTTATTTTTTTTGATAATAAATAGATAAACTTGTTACCTTAACATCATTACTGCCGATAAAAGTAAAGCTGTTGGATTGGCAAGATCTTTCCCAGCAATATCAGGGGCTGTACCGTGAACGGATTCGAAAATAGCACCATTAATTCCAATATTTCCAGAGGGTGTCAAACCCAATCCACCGATAAGTCCGGCACACAAATCTGATAGAATATCTCCATACAGATTAGGCATGACTAGAACATCGTACTTTGATGGTTCTTGGACCATTGTAAGACAAACAGTGTCCAAATACTTTTCTTCAAATTTAATTTCAGGGTGTTTCTTGGCTGCTTCCCGACAACAGCGTAGGAAGAGACCATCAGACATTCGCCTACGAGTCACATATAATATATAGATATTTTTAAAAAATATAGATCCGCGAACTTATGAATTCCCTTCTTTAAATAATATTCTCACGTTTTTTTACTTACATAATGTTGGCTTTGTGAACGGCAGTGACTTTGCTTCTTCCATTAGCTTTGGCATATTCAAATGCATAATCTGCTACTCGTTGAGAAGCGGGTTCGGTAATCAATTTGATAGATTGCACGACACCCGGAACAATTTCGTGTTCGATTCCAGAATATTCGCCCTCTGTATTTTCTCGAATTGTCACAACATCTACATCATTGTACAATGTTTCGTAACCCTCAATTGATCGGCATGGTCGAACATTTGCATATAAATTAAATTCCCTAATGTAAATAAAGACAAATAAACGAATTGAAACGATTATTATCCGATATAATAGTCTATAATTATAGTGTAAGGATTATTTATATATTTAGTTATTTATATATTTAGTTATTTACATATAACATTTCACTATACTTCTCTATATACTCACTTTCTTAGAGCAAGATTCAAAGATCTATGTCCTTTTCCTATGGGTGTCATCAATGGACCTTTCAATCCTATAGTATGTTTATTTACTGAATCAATCGCAGCTTGAGGAATACCGAACTTTCCATCGGCTCCTTTGACCGGTGTCACATCAACAGATTCCCATTCAATAGGAACCTAAATAAGAAAATGAAAGGATTTTTATATTTCTACCCTTGTTGTGTACAATACAAGTAATATAATAATATTGCAATATATATTATTTATACATACCTGTGCAGCAGCAAAAATCTTTTGGACAGCAGCAGAAATTTCTGGTCCGATTCCATCTCCAGGAATCAATGTGACTGTCCGTGTGGATGCAAAACGAGCATTACGAGCAGTACAATTCTTCAACTATATATACAAAAAAACAGAACATGAATGTAATGACGATTGTTAGCAAAAAAAAAATAATACCGACGACTATACTACAAAACTTTGAAAAAAACTTGAATCTTACCAAAGCGCGACTGAAAACTCCTGAAGCCATTTGTGTAAAGTTTGTCTCTGAAATTAAATAAAAATATAGAAGCTGCGATTGGTTTTGTTCTTCTTAAACTAAAATAGGTACCCACGTTTTGTAGTTGTAAGCACAAGAATTTTTACGTATTTATATATTTTTTATGTATTTATGTAAAAACGGGTACACCCAAACATGAATTAAGAATCTTAATTTAAGATATATTCATAATTTACTTGTTTCAAGTTTCAATCTAATATATTTTAAGTACTTACAATTAGCAAAGTTGGCGAAATCTCAGTGAACCAATTTAATTTAAGTAACGTTTATGAGTAGACTAGTTAATAGTTGAGTAAATAAATCGTAATTTCAATCTTGCTCAATTGCGGAACAAGAAACGACTGAAACGATCGAGTATATACTTTGATTCAAAATTGATTTCGCGAACAGGCAAACCACAGGTAAGTTACAGGTAAACGTTTAAACCGTACAATAATAGCAATTTGTAAGTAATGGTTATATGTTACAGGGATTATTTTAGTTAAATATAATATTTTAATCTAATACCACCTAGATTCCATATAAATTGCCCGAATTTCTGCCAAAAACCGAATGAATCCGATTCATTCGCGAACGACCAAAAGTAGTTGGGTGTGAGCACGTTAGAGAGTAGATGAGATGGAGAAAAAAAAAGTTGACAAAATTAAGTTTTTGCTCTCTTTCTAGCCTGACTCTGACTTAAATATATATTTTTGGATGGAAATATAGTTGACGAAAATGCATTGTAAATAACTTTTAATTTCTCTGAAAAATTCCAATATTACAGTAGTTGGTTTTAATAGTACATATTATTGTAAATTACAATTTGTAATCACTGATAATTAATCACTCAAAACAAAATCAAAACGCAATGACATTATATATGTACTGTGACTGGATTTTTTGTCTAATTTAAATTTTTATATAAATAATCATAAAAAGTATCATAAATACTACATACTAACGATTTTTTCATACTACTTTGAACTTTCAACAACTTACTTTGGTATATATTTACATTAAATAAGTAGGTATACATTTAAATATGCTTTTCAGTGAAAAGTTCTCACCTTTACTTATGTAGATATACATACGGATATGATACGTACTCATACCTATATGATTGATAAATTTTTCATTTATTTGCCTTGGTGTGATTTCCTACTTTTCCCCAGAAAGGCTTGTATCGATTGCAATCTCCTTTGAAGCTTGTCAAAGCTAAGACCTATATTATTATATTTCGAGCAAGAATGATGAAAACTTACAGAAACTACACTATACATGAAAGTATAGTAAATAAGTACTGGGATTAATATCAGCAGTGGTTATTACTAGATTCAGCTTTTCTCGGGTCTTCCAATTTTTGTGTTTGCCTTTTTAATTTTGTGTCATCTTTGTGATAGGATTTTCTTACATTATCCAACAGTTGATCAATACTAAAAAGTAATAATTCAATACATATATTTAATGCACAAAAAAATATATGTAGATGTAGATAGATATAGTTTAAATACATATTTAGTATTTTATACTTTGAATAATAGTGATATGGACTGACCTAGAACGTTTATTCAGGTTGACATTATCATCACCACGAGTTTTACGTCTGGAAGGCCTTTCATTAATTATCACAGCATTTTGATTCCGATTTGGGGATGGAGAAGGTCGACGGGCTGAACTTCTTTGGCTATCCGTACTGGGATCTCTTCGACTATGAAAACTGTTAAAATGAGAACCACTGTCCCTGCTTCTACCCACTAAATCATGAGATGATCGGTTTCTTCCTACTGTTGGATTTCCATCAGCTGTACTAACTCTTCTTGAAGTATTTCTTTTATTATTATTATTACAATGTGGGACTCGTGAGTTTTCCATTTGTATTCTTGATTCAATTCGAGCCATCCTATAAACATTTTCCAGTTACATCATATATGTAATGCATTATAATAATGTGTTCACATTATCTGTCTATACATGCACAGTCTAAATTAAAAGGTAATTCAATCCGTGAAATATACCTCATTTGAGTCATACGTTCTTGTTTCAATTTCTTTTGCTTCACATACTCTGTAGGATTAAATGCATTCCTTTTTTCACATGAACTTGAACGACTTAAAGGAGTTCTGCTATCAGTTCTTAAAGCTGTTGTCCCTTTCCGATTCCAATTTGAATTTTCTCCGACATCCGAATCCCGTCTTAAACTTCCGCTTCCAATTGAACTACCCACAGAGGTATTTCGACTACTCGGTTTATTATTCTTAGTGTTAGTTGTAGTTGCATTATTGCCCCGTCGTCCAGCTGGTCTATTTGTCATTCTCGAATTATTTCGTGTCAATGACAACGTTCGTTCTGGAGTTGCTGTATGTATATAGGAAAGTTGTAATGTACATTTTTAGAAAAAAGGATATAAATGCCAAAAGTTTGAGTGCATATTATATTGAGGATAACCTTGGAAAATGGAACTTCGCCGATAATTTGAGTGCATACTTTCATTAGTTGGACATGGTCGTAGTCCCACATTTAAAGTCACAACAGACTCGAGTCTTCGAACTTTCTTTTGCAGAATGGATTCTGAAGCTTCAACAGCTTTCATCTATTAATAATTGTAACGAAAGTGTTAGTAATACAGATAAAATTAAAATTGTCATAATTGAATATCCAATCCAGTCTCATCTGTGGTAAAATTGATGAATGATGGATAAAAGCATATATAAATAAATGGGTCATCCTAAGGATATCTTTACATTTATAGTCGTTAAATGTTGATCTGTGAATTTTATGATTCAAGATTATCAATAATAATCTATCAAGAATAATATTATGAGAAAGATTGTACATATATGGAGGACTTGGTATAAGTAAATATGTGTGTATACAATATACATAAGTATATATACGTGATTGACTGATGAAAACGAGAAAAGAGAACCCATGCTGATGTTCAGGTTTCTGCCTTTCCCTTACTACTACTTATTCAATTAAATTATTAAAAGAAAGTGTAGCATCACTTCAAAATCCGATGTGCCGATGATCAAGTGTTTGAATGCCTATAACTTATAGGCATAACTATAAGGGAGTTTTCTATACTTGTATACACCGCTACAGTTTTGTTGAGATCTTGTATACGCCTTTCAAATTTGACTAATAACTCAGCAACTGGGAAAAATGGAACCCCTAATCGAATCCCATAGTTGGATTTTAGACCAAGCATTGTATGTTTTTTTTAAACAAAAAAGTAAAAAATGTTTAAAGGTATATATAGGTAGGTATGTACATACTACAGGTACACTTTAAACATTTAAAACCCGACTGGAAAGTACAAACTTCCTCAAAATCCAAGCTGAAGTTCAGCTGCGGAACATGAAAATATCATACCTTATGTCTATAATAGATAATACGGAATAAATCCTCTCGACACCCAGGCTATTGCATAGCATGAAAGTTTACACGAAAGGCAAAACAGACCCGTGAAACTTTTTTTCCCTTGGGTCAAGGCCCCAGTAACCTTTTCCCCATCTTTCACTCTATAGTTTTTTTAGTTTAATCCTGCTATACCTATACGCAACTAATCAACAATGTGGAGAATTCCAAGAAGGGAAAGCCAAAAATGACAAAAACAAGGAGCCTGTATGCGTACGACGCACTATAGTAAATATCAGTAAGTAGCGTATCGCATTTCGACAAAGAAAACCGTTACATTGTTGATGTACTAGTAAGTACCTGCATATAAACGTTTGTTGTGGTCCAGAAAACTCCGTATGAAAGGGTCATGGCTGTATAATATAGTGTACACGCAAAGTTTCACAATAAATGACAACACTGACAAGTGTCCAGCACATACGTACTTCATACCTATATATACATAGTATATATATATATATTACATATCTATTTAGTTTCAGTTCCACATTGTACGTATTTTTAATGGCACTTGACCACTGTCGCCAGATAATTTGATAGAACAAACGCGAAAGAAAAACAAATGTACGTATATGGAAACCCCTATGAAAGGTAGAAAGGTACTAAGGTACCCAAATAATCAAAAATGTACAATTAATAAATAACGGTGCTCTAAAATAAGATCGGAATCCGAGTCATGAATGAAATTTTCATTGTCAAATTAAATGACCTATATGAAATTTTATGAGTATTTCATATCTATTAATTTTGGGGAAATGCAGTGAATAGAAAAGGAAAAGAGTAGAAAAGAGTATTATTTTTGGAAAGAAGCTCAAGGTACTGATGCTACCAAACTAAACTTCTTGTACATCTGTATTTCAGTACCTATTCAAAACGAAAAACAGTTACCAAGTTTCATTGAGGAAATAGCGTGATGGGAATATGTAGGAAGATTGAGGTATACATAATACACATATGTACTTACACTTTCAATATGAATCCAGAGTTTGAAATTCCCTTTTATCGTCCGCTATATATATTTTATATTATATTTTATCATTATATCATGGAGAGTCGTAGGGAAAGTTTAGACATAATACTTGTCAACGTTTACACTGTAACTTGGACAGTGCTCCTTGAGGAAAGGATTTTAAAATGTTATAGGTATTATCAAGCAAGTATTTACATTTCCAATGGAAAGTGATTTGACCACTGCCTGAAAGTGTAAAGTACAGAGATACATAGTAAATTGTATATTAAACATTCCTGCCTGCCTAGTGCCTACTGCCTACACACTCAACATAAGTAACTCAAGGAAAGTGACAACACACACACACATATTGACCAAAATGTGAATGAAACTATGCGAGTACTCAAGTACTAACCAATAAAGTACATAGAATTTCCATTCACGTGTGTGTGCATATACAATTTGAGAGACGCACCTGTAGCCCCTATATGGATTCAAACAAGTCAGACTACAAACACACACACACACACACATCGAATGTGCGTAAAATGTTTGGCCTTAACCGACAAAGAGTTCAGAATTTAGAGAATTTGCATACCTATATGTACAACGTGAAGGAGGAATGAAATGAATGTTAAGATGCAGATAGAGGACACGTTTTCCTATATGCGTGAGAGCATTATCGTCGACATTGCCACTAACCATTCAGTTGATTCAGTATTCAGTTGGTAGTCGTAAGATGAAATATTATGCATATCTAGTAACAAATGTTTCTACGGACCAATTAAGGTAGAAGCAGAGGAAGGCAAAGAAGAAGAAGAATATATAGCAGCGTGTTGTATATCGAGAAGAAACGATTTCCGTTTCTTGTACAAATACAAATAGCTCACACAGAGAGTTGGAAGATTTCTGAATGGGCGGTCAGGATGAGAATGCAAATGAGTGAATCAGAGGAGTACTTACATATATTTCAATAATATGTTAAGGACTTCTCATATATATGAAAGGAGATACATGCGGTAAATTGAAGAGTAAATGTTTGATAAATACTAAATAGTATAGAAAAAAACGTTTATAGGGAAATATTGTAATATGAAATAATATCGGTAGGTAATATGAGATTTTTTTAACCTACTTTAGCTTGAAGATAATCATTTTCCGCCTGAAGCTTGGTCATCTCCTCTACGTGCTCCACTCGTTCATGTTCAAGTGTTTGTTCCAATTTAACTACATGTGTGGCTAATGAATTGATTTTCTTTAAATTCCCCAAAGTTTCCATATTATTACTTTTCCTTGATTTGAATTTGGACTTTGAAATCCCGTCACCTTCCTCTGCCTCCGTCACAATCTCATCTTGACTGATCAAATCATCATTCCCATTTAGATGACCAATTTCCCCACGACTAGAACATCTTGATGGTTTGAGTACAATTTTGAGTTGGCCGACGAGATCTGTATTTGTATTTCGGAGATGATCCACTTCATTCTTTAATTTTAGAATAGTGTGTTGCATGATGCTCACATCTGGGAAGCCAGTGTAATTTAATTTCAATGGGTAGTGAACTCTGTAACCGTCAACAATGAATTATTGATCCATGTCTTTAAGCCATCTCACCTTTTTAGTGTGTTGGAGAGTATTCCATATAACAAATGCGTGTGTGTGTGTGAATAATAAATCTCGTTGAAATTTTAGGTGTATATATGACATGGAAATTTTTGTTATGCTTTTTACTTGTCAAATTCAGCAATGTAAGTGACAATGAGATATTTTTTGGGCATTTTTTCAGTTTGACGATTGAATTCACTGGTACTATCAGTGGAGGCGGTATCAAATTTTCCATAATTTGGTCCAAGTTCACAAGTAGCCTGTCCCAAACGTTTTTTCTTCTCCCTCAATGACACAAGATCTTCATACGACATTAAATCCAAAGTTACTGCATCACTTTTCTATACACGTGAAAAGACATCGTAATAATATACATCGAGACAAAAATTATCATGTATTATCGTATACAAATTCCTTGTTATATTTCCATAAGAAAAATTTCTCCAACACACACACACACATCATGGTAAAATGTAATAAAAAGATAACTGTCGAGATGAGAAATTATTATGGTTGCAAATAACGAGAGAGAAAGAGAAAGCAAAGTTGTCTGGTTTTGCATAAAAAGTTATGGCTGCGTTTAAACTTTAAAGTATTCTCCTTCTTGTTAGCCCTTCTCTCACCACAGGATTCATTAACCGGGTTGAATTCTCGAGTTAACCCTTTCCACATTATCAACAATGCTCCCAAGGTTGCTTCAATAGCCCACACTAAACTACTAAGGCACTAAGCTACTTACACTTGGGAAATACAGATACTAAATGCAAAACATAAACTATACCAAAAATTCATTTCATATTCTGAATGGAATTTTCAAGTTAACAGCAAGACATTAACAGATTATCAAGATAGTTGATTGTTCGGAAAATATTGAAATCGTATCATATATTGATTTTTTAGATTGTCCAATCAAAAGGAGAATGTGGATCGAAAAAGTGTTGACTTGTTTACGTTGGATGTTGGATGTTTGTGTTTATTGTTTTGATTTCGAATGCACACAGACACACTCACAAGACAGTTAATGCTTGAGAGTAAATGAACCCGTTTTGTCCGTCAGTGATTAAATGATAAACACCACCACACCCACTCAGCAGCTTCTTGGACATGATCGTCCACTAAATATCATAAATGTTATTGTCGAAAGACAACAAACAGATGCATGAGGAGGGTGTGGAGAGAGAGAGAGACGACTCTCGATAGATTTTTCTTTACTTTTCCAAATTTTTTTTTTTTGTTCATAAGTACCTTTAGAATTGCACAACGAATCATTGCTACGAACGTGTGGAAGGGCTTAAAGTTACCAGTCCGCTGTGTTAAAGTCTCGATGTCTGCAAAAGAAATAAAATATATGTGTAATAATAATTTTACTCACCAATACTTTTACTCACCAATATTTCTCCTCGTGCTAACACTTATACAGGAAAATACTGTTCAAATGTACATTGGAATTTCTATTTGAAATCATTGCAGCTATTAATACTTAATTACCCATCAAATAACTATTTTATTCATTCGGCGTGCATTTGCTCACAATTTACTTTGCATTCCTACGTTTTGTCTCTATATATATGTACTGATATACGATGAATACCTGAATACGATTCCTTATGAACATTCGTTCAATACAAATGTTTGTTTTCAAGATCAATATCATAGGTACAAGTATTGTAGAGAAGATAAAATACTTAATAAAGTAATTTTCATTCAATTCACATTCTGACTACTGTTGAGGGAAATGCACGCGATTACACACTTGAGAATATTTCTTTGTGGGGACCAAGTGGAAAAGCTGAACGAGTTTCTTTAATCATTTATGTATTGATGATGGGCATTTAAAAAATTAAAGGGTCTCGTTAAAGGATAAGAGAGGGAGAAAAAACAATGTTAAATTTGAGTGTCCCTGTCAAAGTATATCCCTTTCAAGTGGTATGGTTAAAACTACTAATTATTTTGTACCGTTTGTGCATGACAAAAAAAAACTGCAAAATGATTCTTGTCTCCTCACAGTATAACTGTTGTACACACATAAACATTATGATTGGGAAAAACTGAAGAAATGTGTTGGATTTGACATGCAACGAGTAAATTGATCGGCAATTGTGAGAATTATAGGCAACAAAAAATTTAAAGTTGATTTTGGGGTATAAGCATATGAAACGGTGGGTGTACTACCTAAAACATGTTGATTGTTGATTATCAATTACACATGCAAGACGCTAAACATGTTTTTGAATAAGTTTCAATTGCTATACGTTTCCCTGTAATTAAATTCTTTTTAATTGATTTTTCTTACATTTAAAATCAAACTGTCCAGTCCATTCAGCGGCTGTGATTTTATCTGCAATTGAAAGTGAGATGGTTTCGGGTTTGTCAGTCACTCCAAAAGAAACTAGATATTCTTTCCCATCACGGAATTTCCAAGGGGTCGCTAAATTACTCGTATTCTCCATCTTGTTCGTTTCGAAGAGGAGGTTTGCCCCGTTGTTTGTTAACAGAGTTTTCTTACAAGAATTTTAACTGTCAGTGATCACGCAATATTTTGACGAATCCAAATTCAACAGGTACACGATGGCAATAGTAAGCAAGTGTCACAAATTATGAACTTTGGAGTGTCGTATGACTAGTTCAACTTTAGTATAATGTTATGGAATTGTAAAGCGAACCGAATCTAAAGCTCAAGTTAGGAATTTTATGTCAATTTGTCAATTTTTTAGGGTAAACTATATAGGCAATACGTAATTAAATCAATAAAACGATTTTAGTGTACATGAATTTAGATGCATTCCAATGCATTATATTATTAGAAATTAAAAATCTATATATTTTATGCATGGCATGAATGAAACGTTGTAATATCGTAAAATCCAGGAGAGTTTGCAGTTAAAATTCTAGTAATATTAGATGCAGGCGCGGCGCTGCGCTAGGCGTGCAGATGATAAGATGTAGGAAGACAAAGAGGAATTCAGTAGTGAACACTGCTGAATTCACTCCAATACGTTTCTATAATATTTGTAAATAAATTTTTGTTGTATTGAAATCCACGGATCAGTAACGATAGTTACATCATATGGATTTTTTAATGAAAATGAAAGAAGGAGAAATGAAAAGAAATATACCAAATAATTGTTGTTAAAACTTGTAAATAAATTGTAAACACTCTTGCATCTTTATTTATACTTTCAGTTCATATATATAATTGTTTACAATATAATTACATTCGACAAATATTTGTTTGACACTGGTTAGGTTCTGGTATATACGTCTTAGAAAATCATTGTAAAATCTTCCACACGCTTGCATTATCCCTCCTAGTAGTATACAAATTAACGATTAACACTGAAAATTACGCATTTCCAGTACATGAATAAACTTTTAACAACTATAAATTACAGCTAATTTAATAAAATTAAGGCTCATAATCTCATTCATTCTTCATTCTCAAGGTGCTCACTTGAACTTGCATTGAATTTTGTAATATTTTTATCATCACCATTCACATTCACATTCTTATTACAAATTTAACTTGTTTTGTCTATATTTCACATGCCCAAACTATATAACTGGTTCCTATGCTTATGTACTCAAAGAAAATTTGCAATAAAAGCATTTCATTTCAAAACAAATATTGAAAAAATCTAATGAGCGAGCTTTCCACATGTCGAAATTACGTAGAATCGATTGGGAAGTTTTACAGCTTCTATATATATATATATATCTTGTATAGTTTAGTGACAGTTTCATCAGAAAAGAGTTTATTTATGGTTTGCACACTCTTTTGTATACAAAAATCTTCGACCTACAACTTGCAAAATTCAAAACCTTTACACATGTACTACACACTTACATATACACATACACACTGCATGATAATCACATTCACAACAATTTCATTTTTTAATCGTGGTCTAATCTTTTGCTCCAGCCGCCCTTACTATACTCAGAAGAAGTCACTATAATCGTAAGCTATATTTAATTCTGTCGCAACTGTATTATATTTAGAAGGGATTCCTTGTCTTATCTGTAGACTGCTTGGCTTGGAATTCTGTTCATGTTCATACATATACTCCTAAAAAAAACTTGCTAATTCGACCAAAAGAAAATTGCTATCAAATTGTGTACATCATCTTGACATGAAAAGGTTGGCTTTTATTCTAAAAACAGCAATAACAGATGAAAGAAGAATGGCCATTATTTACCACAGAGATAAAAACTCTAAATCCTTGCAACTTACAAGTGCACTGTGAGTTTGTTTGAAAAGGGGAAAAAACCCACAAATCCAACTATTATTTGACAAAATTTAATGAGCAAAAGTTTTGCTGCAAAACTATATAGACGTCCCTTTCAGATCCCCATGCAGTGTTGAGACCGAGAGGGAGAGAGAGAATAAAGAATGCCAAAAACCAAACACAATTGAAAAATAGAAAATGGAAGGCGTGAAATACATGAAATACAAACACACACACATACACAATAATGAAATAGGTAACGATGAAAAAAGATGAGGAACTCACTTTTATAACTATGACCAATTTTTTGAGGGAAAAGGCACACACGAAATCTCCCAATACACACAATACAAATATGAAACACCCACACAAAGCGCAGTTTTAAGCACACACTATGTACTACATACATACAACGCCCAGTAACAAGAACTTCTTGTCAAGAAGCTGAAGATCCAAAAACAAACAATCCCAGGCAGCCACATACACTTACATATGAAATGCTCAAAAGGTTGAAATTGAAACCATATTTAAAATTGTCATCACTATATTCCTTTAATAACTTTTCACACGCACAGACTGGTAAAATCTGTATAGTGTTTCTGCATTTTTTCTTTCTAAAACTTGGCTTTTCAGGAGAGGCGACCTATGAAACTTTTCAACGAGACATTTCATTTTCCATGTAGTTTTTGCTTTTAGAAAATGAATTCAGACAGAAAAAATTGAAAGGAAGGAACTGTTATTAGTACTTGGCTATATAATTTAACTGTGAACATTTTGATGTTGGCGTCTACCACGAGTGAAGGCTTTGACTTTATTCCAATGAGAAACCCAATTAAAAATCTGATTACGGGGAAATCCTATAAGAGCATTCATTCTAATTAAATTATAATAAAGTACCTCATACATGATTACGGGTAATAATTTGTACGAGAGAAAAAACGGCTTCTCAAAATTTATTACAAATTGAAATTCTCCCAATAATTACATACAACTACTTTTAGTCTCAAGTTCCTCACAAGTAATTAGTAATAAAAATTAATTAGGTACGTGCTATAAAGCCATAAAAAAGAAAAAAGAGGAGTGGATTCATGTAATTCGATTTTATGAAAAACAAGAGGAGAAAAACCAGTATAATATCCTCAGACAGAATGCTTATGAAATTTTCAGTGTAATTTTATTTTTTTGTGAGGTGTGAGGAATAAAAAATAGTTCACACAAGATATGATTTGAAAGATTGAACTTTGATAAGATGAAAACCGAAAGTGTACGTTGAAAAATTCTAGGTCAATTTGAAAATAAATATTTTTGTACGATACACACTCACACAAACTTTTACATATATATCCATATATAGGTATACACAAACAAATGTACATGTGTATTGAAAAATTCAATTCAAAATACAACTCTCAACAGGTGTACAGAAACAGATACTCTCTCTCTCTCTCTCTCTCTCTCTCTCTCTCTCAAGGAAAAGGAGGAATCTAACGGTTGTGTATTATATTCTCAAAGCAGAATACAGACACAAATTCTCCTTCCTCTAATTATAAGCAAATAAATTCCAAATCCCTATAATTATGGTTACGGTATGGTAATTTAATGTAATGTGTACGCATTTAGATACGCACTCGCGTACTCGAAGCATATATGCAACTTACAGATATTTATATGGCTATGTGTGTGTATTTCTATCTATACTGATACACTGAGAAGACTTCGAGTGTAGGTAAAAACTATAAACTCATTCATGATTAAACCAACTGAAAAGGAGAATTGTAAATTGAAAATAACTAAAAAAACTGTACAAAAGTGGAGTAGAGCAGACCAAGAAGAAGAAGAAGAAGAAGGATTCTAGATGAAGAGCTTAGGAACTACAACAAAACACTGACGGAGTAATGATTCTTTTCTAGTAATTATAATAATAGGTAATAATAATAATAATATGTATAATGAGGAAAAGGAGTGAAAAATCATATGAAACAGACAGACGACACATATTTAACAGCTTCATTGCATTTGATGATTATTATTATAGATGATATGGTGGTACAAGTACACTCATATAGATGTATTACATTTTTTTCTTCACACATACAATACAATACAATAAAATACAGTCTATAATCTAACTAAAACAAATGTAATAATAGTACGAATACGAATATTCTCATCACTACACAGTGAATGAGCTCCCAATAGTAAGTACACAATAATAATTATTAATTTATTTACTATTTACTAACAGTTTCTTACATTTATTGTAGCAGCATACAGATGTATATTACGAGTATACGAGATGGAGAGGTTCTAAATACATTTACTCAGCACTCAACAGGCAAATGGTATGTATAAGGATATTATAATTAATTTTATACAATAATCAAATACAATATGGTTGGTTAAGTATTTTTATGTAGTTCTTTTTGTATATTATTATTAGTATTTTCTCTCGGAGCTGACAGAGTAGACGATTGGTGGATGCGTCAATTTGGTCTCTCCGAAGAATTTCCCATTGGAATGGAGTTGCAAAGGAGTTTTCTTGTAGGTGTCAATCATTTCAGACACTGAAGGGAAGTGCATTTCATTATACTTGAGTGTGCCCAGAGCAAAATGAGAGTCGGGTCGAAGACGGATTTGAATGTGAAATAAACGATTTTGAAATCGAATGGTGAGTGTGAAGGGTACATTTTGCGCCCCGTGGGAACAGAGTCTTACGAGATATGACCCATCCGAATGATCTAGAAATTTGTCAAGAGTGAACACACACAAAAAGAATATATGAGTAAATATTAAATAGAACAGGCAGCATAAACAATTTAAGTATAGCATTTTCCTTATATGAGAGACAATTCATAAAGCATATATATATAATGATGGATACATATATTATAATTGATTATTATAGCTAAAAGTTATAAGTATAGAAGATGTGGGAAACTTTTTCGTTATATTTTATTGTCACACAGTATAGTTAACTGTTAACTATGAACGCAAAGTTTGCGCGTATTTTCGTATTTGTCCTGTCAATTGTCAAATGTGTGTGTAGATATTGTATGCAATCCCGTAGACGTGTAAATAGTTTGTGTTTTTGTATTCTGTGTATTTTTCTGTGATATGTCGTCATTTCACCCCTTCACTTTCCACAAGAGTCCATCGTCCTCAGTCCAGAGAAATTAAATTTCCTTCAATGTCATTTATACAGAAGGGGTGTTAGTTAGAAGTGCATTCGCGGAAAAAGTAAGTATAGATAGTGTTAGTATTTTTAGACGCTGTGGGTATCGAAATGGAAATGCGTATGTACGTTCCATGTGTTTAAATGTAAACGTGCTCTTCACATTTTAATTCACCACAATTAAATGACAATTCCAAATATTTTGCAACTTGTACCGTCCGGTACAGACCAGAA
>JAIUND010000542.1:0-65024 GCA_034699125.1 Gisinianus flammeolus
TCAATAAATTAAATTCAGTTTTATTTGTATAGAGCTATAATTCAATAAATTAAATTCAGTTTTATTTGTATAGAGCTATAATTCAATAAATTAAATTCAGTTTTATTTGTATAGAGCTGTAATTCATATCAATGAAAAATATGCTGGTAAGACGCAAAATGCAATGATAAACTTACTTTGTCTGTGCCCACGAAATAAGCAGCTGCGACTCCACCAATCCGTGCAAAACAAGAACAGAGTCCAACACCGGAGTTCCGAATTACAGTAGGGAAGAGCTCCGAGGAATGAATATAGATTATACTAAAGCTCGCTGCAATACAACATTTTCCCAGGAGACCAATGTACAGGTTTTTATTTGTGAATTCCAAGAGAATACAAGAGATTCCTGCAATGTTATTAAAAAAATTAATGTATACGATTATATTTACCTTAGAACTTGTATTCAAGGAAAGGAGAACGAAGATGTCAAGATTTGATGTGTATTTATTAAATTTCTTCAAAATACCTGCAATGACCATGAAACCAAATAGAGGAATTCTACGTCCCATCCTAGAATTTAATTGTATCAATGAAGTAACATAATTTTAATGCCACAAAATGCTATTTATGAAATGGAACTTGTAAAAACTTACTTTTCAATCAGGATTGTGGTGAGAAAGTACGCAGGGAGCTCAACGAGTCCACTTAAAGAGGTGGATAAATACAAATTCTTTCCAAGTTGATGTGAAGACAATGTAAGAGCATAGTAGACAACACTATTTGCAAACCTATATGATATTGCAAATGTATTATATTCTCATTACAATAAAAACATGCTGTCTACAAATAAATAAACTATCAATACATCCAAGCAACAAGAATTTTACCATGAAAGTATCTGCGTGGACACCATCCAATATTTGACACGAAATAATTGCATCATTGTTATTTTGGGAGCGGAACTTTGACGTTGTGATGGAATGATGATTTCAACATCTGTCAAGTGACCCGTAGAAATTCTCCGTAATACATCAGTTCCTTCTTTGACTTTTCCATGTGCAAAAAGCCACCTGAAATTACATTTTAAGTTCACATAGTAATTTCGTCTGTAAAATACAATGCAACAGAGCATCATACACAAAACATTTGAAGAAAAATCATTTGTTTAACCTTGGGCTTTCAGGTACATATAAGACGACGATCAGGAGAAAAGAACCCACTAGTGAAGCAACCAAAGACAAAAGTTGCCAATCGTGTGGAATTAAATATGCCAAACCAGCATAGCCAACAATTCCAAGAGCAAAGGACGACTAAACAAGAATTTAAATGCAAATAATTTTCCATCAAGATCAAACTCAAAACTATTCGTCGTCATTTTAAAGATTCTTAACTTATATTATCCATACCTGAAACAAATTTCCGCATAAACCTCGAACTTTAGCTCCAATGAGCTCGCTTGACAAAACAAAGCCGGAAATCATATTGCCTGCAGAACTACACAATTTATTGAAAGTTTCATTGTAACTTGTGATTTTAGAAAATTAAGTACTACACAATTTCAAATTCACATGACAAGATGAAAATGTCTTACCAAATCCCAGTTAAAAATCTTGTGATGGCATATAGGATAAAGTAAGGACAAAAACTTCCGGCAGCCCCAAAAATTATCATGCCGATCAAAGTACCTTTTAGCACCGTTTTCCGACCGAAACTACAAAAAAAATGCAACAAAATACATTTAGAGTAAAAGGTATAGTAATTGTATAATTACTATTTAGTTAACTCATTCGACATGTTCATACCGGTCACTGACATGTCCTAATGTAAGAGCCCCTATCATGACCCCCAGCATGTAGCTCATTTGAATTATTTGAGCAACTGTGCCACTGCATGGGGATGGAGACCATTTCTTCACAAAGGTATCCGGATAACTAGGGTCATATTCAACATGATCACACTGGAGGTCAACTCCTCCACAAGTATTATTGTACGTTTCATTTTGGTAAGTGCACGTGAATTGTAAAGGTTTCAATCCTATATATCATACAAAGAAACAATTATAATGTCAATCAAATCCTATATGCATAAATATCTATTCTAAATGAAATTTAGACTATAGTCAAATAATAAACAAATCCAAGATAACATACCTGTAAAAACCACTTGTACCATGTGTAGAGGTGCATAGAAATTAAAAAGGGCCAAAGAGAAGAACCATATTTTCTGTTGCCGTCCGAATTCATTGTGAGATTTCACATAGAATTCGTCAATGTCCATTGTCTGTTTCACCATGATGACAAAAATAATGATTAAAATATATTAAGAATACACTCAACACCACATTAAAACAGAGAAATTCAATTAAACCGGATAACACAAAACTTAATAAATGTATAAGTATGTATACTATTATCAATACTATTATCAATACTATTCAAAATGTGAATAAATGTTGATGTTGATCAATGATAGCACACAGATATAATGTATTAGGAGAAGAAAGTAGTTGATCTTTTTATAACCTTCTTTTCTCCGTCGAGTTGACTTTAGTTGGAGTTAATTTGTTTCGAAATACTGCATGGAATATCTTGAGACATCAATACATAAGGCGGTTGTAATACAGTTCTAATACTTCTTATGCATATACGTGAGCTATATATGCATAAATAAACACAATAATTGACTTTTTTATTGCAGTTTGTTTAAACTTAACAGCGAATACAGCGAGAGTTCAGACGTTTATAGTTTACTTGTATCGGTATCTATCTGGCCTTTCCTCTTAAATTCTTTCAATTATTTTTAAATGCACGTTGTAAGAAACGTCATGATGATGATGAGTAAGTATATGTACACAGAACAAATCTACGTGTTGTCCGCGTCTTATCTCTCTTATCTCCACAAAATAATGTCTTGCTACAAGTTCCTTTTGACTTTTGATAAACATGGAATTTTAGAGCGAGGAAAAGTTGGATAAAAGTTTAAGTATCTATATAAAAATAAAAATAACTGACTAGGCGACGACGGCACACACACGAGCCCAAAACTATAAAACGAATGCTATACGAAACATATTATTATAATAATGTGCGGTTAGAATTCTACTATATTATAAGTAGATATTAGATAAATTAATGGACTGCACAGTTTGAAAAAGTATATTATTATTATATTACATATTATACAAATAAATCTCAAGTATAAAATGACGATTTGTGATACTTTGTGATTCAATTATCTAAATGAGGTTGACAATAAATGACAACTTTTAAAATAAAGATGTATGTTCATAACGTACCTTCAGCTGTCAGCACATTTAAAGTATTTTAAATATGTCCCAATCCAGAGCCCACAGTGAATGTAAAGAAACTATAACATGTATTTGGATCCCGGAAAGTTCAGACTCAAAGAGTAATGTGGAATACTTACTATTATTGACATTAATGAACTTATTCCTTATTTTGCAATGCAAAATCATAAGGAAATTTACAACTGCGATATAATACTAATAATAATACTTTAATTTAAACTATTTCGTTTCAAATAAAGACGACCTGCATGTGTCTTTTCCTGTTTCCTCGTTTCTGTCCAGCTTTGCTATATGATTTAAATCCCGTATGAGAATCTCCCGGCCATACAGACATAGAAAAATGCACTCTGACAATTAAATTATCTAATGTCCAAGTTATATTGACAACAAGGTGTAATAACAATTTTATTAATACTTCAGTATTTATTTATCATTATCATTAAATTGGTACTTAAAAGTGAGGTTTGTTCTTTGTGCATGGCATAAATAAATAAATAAATAATCCACATATTATATTATTGTATGAATTTCCGTATTATTAAAATTTGTAAAACATAGCTCCTTCGCCAAAAATCAGTAGTCAGTAAGTGCGAAGGGATTCTCCATTGCAGCGGCCATTTACAGGGTCAACTAAAATCGGTATCGTGTCATTCGGGTGTACATTTAAATACATTTGAAACTTTCGAAACAGTGTGTTCCTCAAATGAGTACAGGGCTCTTGAGGATCCAGCTGATTATAGTCGGATACGAGACGATGTAGGAGATCTTCTGGCTCATCCGTCTCAAAATCGTGCTGTATACACAGATAATATAATATGTAATATGATAGATGTAAAATCGAATTTATTCCAAAAAAATAAATAATAAATCATGTAAATATGGAAAGCTTGATGGATTAAGTAAATACTTGAGAGAAGGCATTGTAGATATTTTTCATAAATTTGAAATCCTGTCTGTGGAATGATCGGCGATTGCCATGTAGAATCGAGACTCCGTTGATATGAGCAGTGCGACAACTACAATCTCTCCCTTCTTGGTAATCACAACAACAATGTTGAGCTCGGTAATTGAAATCACAAGAGAGTTCGTGTAGATATTCTAAACAAAGTATATGTGAGTGCATATTAAGTACCTATCTTATATATTTTATTGTTTGAGTGAGTGAGTTAAGAAAAAACCCCTATTGGCCGTTGCATGAGAACAAAGCCGGTCAAATTTTATAACTGTTTCATGTCCGCGCAGTGTTAAGCCAGGTTTGTACATGGAGAATAAAAAAAAGTCGTTTTGAGATCTTTCAGTACGCGAGTATATATAGACAAACCTGGATTTAGATGGGCCATGATATTTAGTAAATCTTGATCACCCAAATCGATCTGGAATTTAAATCTTCTGTATACAACCTTCGTTCGCTCTTCAAATTTAATTGATCTCATTCGAGTAAGATTCATTAGCATGATCCCAGCATTCAGACCTAAATACTTGTTCAAAGTCAAAATGATGCATATCGTATATGACGCCCAAAATATTCCATTGGATATGGTTAACGGAAATAGAATGACTGAATTTGTCGTACCTCGTTGACCGTAGAACGGTATTCTGGAGATTTTTCTGTACCAACTATCAGTAGACTCATCTTCACTGGACATGGCAGCCCATTGACTAGAGTTCATACGGGAAAATTCTTGCCAAATATTTGAGGGGCTAGAAGTGAAAATAGAGTCCGAGTCCATGTACAATATCGCGTCTTTAGTCGGAAGAAGATTCTGTGCGCGGGAGAACAATCACATTTTTTTTGCACATTTTTTTGTATAGAAAATATAGAACGCCTCTGATTTGAACTATTGAGAATTATCTGACATTTTCATTACGGGTAAAAAGAGTCTCTGAGTTGCACAAAGGGCAAACATATTCTTCCAGTCTTCTTCTTCAGAGGGGAACCAAATTGGATGGATTTCATAGGAAAATTGTGAGTACTTCCATTTTACTTGTGATCTGGCCAGACTAAGTTTTAGTTGTCGTAGCTAATAAGTAAAATGCATAATTCTAATATTCAACCGCATGCAATTATTTATGTAGAAATTAGAACAAGAATTACATTTCATAATATTTATATACATATACATTATGTACCTTCTCTGGGAAAATCAACTCTGTAGAATTATCCACAAACACAATGAAATTTAGTTGAACGTCCTTGGAAAATATGACCGATGATTTAATAAGCGTCATTGCTTCTTCAGTCCGATTCCCACACACGACGATCGCTAGCTCAACTTCAACTTCCGGTTTGGAAACGTCCATTAATACTACGGACTCACTGGTTAGTTGCCGTTTCAATTTGATGTAAGTTTGGAAATTGAAGACGACTGAAAGGGGATTTCCCCAAGGTAAACGATTGGGACTGTGTGAAATGTTCGATCGTAATAAACACCACAGCAAAAATGCCATGATGGAAAAGGATAAAATGAGAATATAAATCTTGAAAAAACGCCATTGTCTCTGCATTTTCACAAAAAATGTCAATTGAGACAATGATTTGCTTAGGAATTTACAGATAGTACAATGCAAAAATGAGAAAGGAACTATATTCGAGCTAAAAAAAAGTATTGACGGCTCGTAGAATCTTCTTGCAGTTATAAATTAGACAAAGCATGAGCAGATTAGCATAATGCTCATGACTCATGAGAATATTCATTGATTCCACAGAGCCCGAAGGTAAAAAAGTCAACAACACCATTTGACTAAATATCTCAAATTTGTGAGCATGAAGAGCAGATCAAAATGATGCCTTTATGTGTGAATAATGTGTGAATATTCTCAAGTTTTTTTATATATAATCCTTAATTTCTTTATTCATAATACGATGAATCATAAATCATAACATTATTATTAGGAGTAATTTAATTATAGTAGGTAGATGATTTTTCATATATTAAATTGGTTAATTTTTTGGGTAAAGCTCAGATTCTGTTTTTTGATTTTGATTTGTTTAGTTACAGAATTTGCTTAAAAACTCTCGGCAGTAATATAATAATAATAATAATAGTAATAATATAACTTGTGTAAGTACCATATACATATATTTTGTTAGTGTAATGATTTATCTCTATAGGCCATAATCCATAAATTAATCCTTATTACATTACATTTTACTAAAATAATCAATAATATCGCGTGTTTAATGTGTGTAAATACATTGATGATTAATCATTAATCATAACAATAATAATAATCGTGATAATTTAAATATATATATATATATATTATGTAGGTACATTTAAGATACACAATTTAAGAGAACTCATAAAACCTTTCATTATATTTTTTACTTTTACAGAGTGCATATTAATTTTTATTATGCATATTTATGTAGATTTTAGGTTTTTATACTCATCTCATGTTGAATGTTGAATTGGAATTCTTGCCGATTTGCTTTTTTCAGTTTCGTCACACACTCTCGCGTATAATTTTAGTAGTTGACAACTTTTGTTATGAGTTCCTTACTTGTTGATTGATTAATTAATTGTACAATTGTATGTAGTGTATCCTTATTTATTACTGATTATTGTAAATCGTAGACAATATTCTCGTATCAGTTTCCTTCATATCTAGAAAAGAGAGCGTGGAGTCGAAGTACCCACTCAAAAAAAATGCACAATGTACAGACAATGAGCTATATTTGTATGTATAGAATCTATATAGTATATTTAGGAGATTGGTAATTATGTATAAACTATCTATTTACGGGGGAATATCTTGATGTACGTTAATTTTTAATGAAGCGAATATTAAGTTTGGAATTATTTTATTATGTAATATATGGAATTTCGAACTTTATATATTATTATTATTAATTATGATGTAGGTATTTATTATGTTAGTCAGTTGTTTTTTGGTTAGTCATAAAAATTGCAAAGTTTGACGTGTGTGAAGTTGTAATTGTTGTAAAGAGGTAGAGGTAGAACTGACGATATATACAGATTTATATATGTATATTTATAGGAGACAACACAGATATTCATATATATATATTTGTAGAGAGAAAGTGACGAAATCGGGACCACACACGGACAGTAATGAAGAAATGTGACGTTCCTACTTACAAATTTACGAAGAGAAGAGGACGAGTAAACACGAAATATATATACACGCACACACACACACACGTGGAAAAGACAGAACACGATGATTTTTCTCGCGTTTTCCTCCATGAACTGTGTGAGGATTAATTTGTAATTGTATAGACAAGGAATTACGGATATAGGGAAACATATTTTCTCTGTACAGTTTTTTTGTTGACTTTCCATTTTGATGTATTATTTTCCTTTCCCCACATTCTGCATTTTCCACTATTTTTTTCTTTCACTTTTTTTTTTTACTTTTCCACATTCGCACTCGAGTCTCGATAGAGAGAAAAAGGTCACATTCACACGCACACACAAAAAACACATGCTCGCACACAGGATATATATATATATATTTTTTTTTTGTTATGTACAGAGTACAATTCCGTAATTTATAAGCAAATATATTGGTTATTATTTTTGGTAATTATTTTCTTATATCGTTTTTTAAAGTATAAATGTGTAGACTGTAGATTCATATTTTTGGTAGATATTATTATTTATTTATTATATATTTACAGACATATTTTAGACAGTTTTTTGTTGTTGTTTGAGTTTTGATGGTTTATGTGTGTGTTCATATTTATATCTGTGGAGTTATCTTGTGTTGGTCAGTTGTTGTTGTTGTAGTAGGAATTGAAGTTGAAGTTTCTGACTCAGAACTGGAAGGATGAGTGAGAAAATGAGGAGGAAACTGGTTTCAGAGAGGAGCATCCAATGCTCCAGGAATCTCACAGAGACGGCGGTGGAGGAGGAGGCCGCCGTCTTTCGTCGTTGAATTGCCGCAATTTTATCTCCGGAAAATAAACCCGAAGCTGTTTACAAACAACATGCCAACAAAACACATTATTATTAGTATTAGTGATTAGTTTTTCTATATGATTTAATTTGAATACGTATGGAATATGTAGTATTAGTAGTGGAGAGAGAGAGTTAGACCTTGAGAAACGTAGACATAAATAGATGCTGGTTCAGCATGGGCGGTTTTACAAGTATAATTCCCCGAGTCAGTGATCCGGGCATCGCGAATGGTCAGTCTGGAATGTGTTTTGCTCCCGGGCTCTGTGTGAACTGCCACTTCCCGAGAATTACCATAGTTTATCATTCGATCATTGTGATACCAAAAAATGAATTCTGGTTTTGGAACCTATACATACAAAATACAAAAAAAAATTTCAGTCAAGAGACTCTTTCTATTCCTTTAAATATACCTATATACAGATATATATAGGTAAATATATATTTGCTCAACGAATTTGAGGAAAATTCCGGATGTGTTGTGAATTGTGAACCTACCTTTTCAATGATACAGACGAGATTGATGGTACTTCCTTGTTCGATGTGATATTCTCCATTACCAAGGATGAAGGCTTCTGGTACTGCGATAAGAAGGTGAACCAAGTACGAGACGATCCCTGTCCCAGTTGAGACTTGACACTCAAACGTCCCATTGTCTCGTTTCTATTCAAATAAAAAAAAGCCCACAATTACCCATCAACTCTATATAATATGTAAACAATAATCATTTGATTAACAAGCTCTTACTATTCATTTCCCTATATGTACCTACATATAATAGATATTACATCTACAGCTATATTAGATTTGAATTTGCTTTCCATATTGTTTTGTTTTGTTACCTGGACAAATTTGATCTGGAGTGTCCATTCATCAGAGCCATCCGCATGTAGAACATGAAATCTTTCATCGTTTGTATAAGTGGTTTTCCCTGTCGTCAAAATATGCCAGTCCCGACGACGAATCCAAGATATCTACAATTAAATCGAGTAAACATTTTTTTCATGACTTTCTAATTTACAAAATCTAAATCTAAATATAGAAAAAATGGAAAATGAAGAAATATCCTCAGTATCAGAATATGGAATGGATTAAAATAATCCATTATAATAACATATACGATATATATTTATATATTTTATAGTCTCCTTACGGATCGCTCGCCGAGGTTGCGAACTTTACATCGAAGGAAGGCCGTGTCGCCCAGAGGAACGGTTACGTTGACGCTCGTGTTGTTCTCAAAGGGATTCTCAGCCAGTCTTTGCAACTCTTCAAAGCTCGAGTACTGTTGCTGACTCGCTGATTGATGATCGAACCAAATCTGTCGACCATCCACATGCCCCAGCATCCCTATATATATACACACACATAAAAAAAACAGACATCATTTAGTATGTACATGTACATGTACCCCATCCATACCCAATACCCATGGACATTACATTTATTGTATATACTTAATACTTATTCTTATACACACTCACGAGATAGATATATAAAAACCACAAGGGTCATATCCCTCGCATATACAAATAGACAAATACATATAAATATGTATAAATGTAATACACACTTTCCTAAAAAAAAAATATACCCAATGAATTTCCGTGTCTATACATATAAAACTCGAGAGAAAAAAACTCTTTGACTTTTCGACTCGCCTTTCTAAGCCCAACAAGGAATTGCACACATCTCTACAAAAAAAAACGAAGGAAATTTATCATTTATGGATGGACACAAAAGGGAAAACTGTTGAGGTCCAAATCCAAATACCAAAAAACCAACCAACTAACTTAAAAAATACCCAGTCCCAAAAAATACGCACTCTCAATCTCACATTTTCTTCTACACACATTTCCCTCTCGTCCGAAAAGAGGAACAATAAAACTCCTCAGTTCTTTTTTTGTGTGTACAGATAATTCAAACTGCTATATGTGCTAGAGACATTCTACAATTTAACACCAAAATCCATGATTTCCAATGTCCAGAACCATTTGACCATAATATGACATTTGACGATTCGAATTCAACCAAAAAATATCACGAGCTCATAAAACAAAAAGTCTACTGACTATAAGGAATCCTTAAAAACCTCCCAACTCCGTCACCATCTTTCCCATTTTCTATTTCCTACTATTTATTTTGTTGTATATATTTTATCCTTGAGCTCATAATCGTCATCTGGAAATAGAAATGACTTTCTTGCCCTTGAGTACATGGATTTTGTTTGTTGATTTGGAGGAGGATGTGAACGGTTAGGTTGGAAGAGGAACAGCCAGCCAGCCAACTATTCAACCAACCAACCAACCAACCAAACAACTAAACAAACCAGGGAAAGGAACAGTCGAGAACGACGCTGTCAAATGACAAAAAATACCATACCAAAATACCAAATGCCAATGTTTACCTTATCTTACAAATAAGCAGCATGACATTCACAGTTTCAGAGCACAAAGAGAGAAAGAGAGAGAGAGAGAAGGAGAGAGGAAAGCATAAAAGACAAACGACAGATCAAGGAGAAAGAAAGAAAGAGAAAGAGAGCGAACGAGCCAGACGGGAAAGAAATAAAAAAAGAAAGTCACACAGTGAGATAAAGAGAGAGAGAGAGAATAGCCGACTTGGAGTCTTTCTATTTTCTATCGGACTTGAGAGTTTGAGTTTGACAGCGGTATGGTTGCTGGTGCTGGTGTGTGGTGGTGGTAGCAGAATGTAATAAAGTGCAGTGGAACGTATTGCACATTTAATATCTGCTGGATTTATCCATCTGTTTACTTTGATACGGCGAGTGCTCCACCAAAACTCCAAAAACTCCCAAAACTCCCACTGTACCAGTCCCAGTACAAAAGTCAGAGAGTCACACATGAGAGTTTCACGTGTGTTATATCTTCATCTCTTTCTATCTCTCTCTCTCTTTCTCTCTCTTTCTATCACATGTCAACTATACTTATATATATATGCACGAGGAGCGAATATAAAAACTGTAAAAAAAGAAGAGCGGAGAACTTCCAACTGTGAATTCATACTTGTACAGTATTTGTATCCGTACTTCATATATATCTTCATTCTTTATTTTATAACCTCGTTTGTAATGCACTATGTATACCCATAAAGGAGAAAGGGGGAGAAAGAGAGAAAGAGAGGGAGAGAGAGAGACCGAGATAGAGAATGGAGAAGAGTCGTATTTATTACATATTCTATTTGTTTTCCCCCTTCAAAAAACCCCCCACCTTTTCATTTTATTTCCTCAAGGTCTACACTGTACAATGAACAAAATATATGAGGAATAGAGAGAAAGAGAGAAAGAGAGAAAGGGCACTCAACTAAACATTTGATCCGACTCCAGGAGTTACCACACTTCTATCACTCCTACTACAAATTCCAAATTAACAATTTCCCCATTCACTCTAAATAGACATACAGCGAAGTGAATACAGACAACAAACACACGGAGACAAACAAGAAAAAAGAAATGTGTGAGAGCAAAAAGTCATTTTTCCCTTTTCTCTATTTTTTTTTCTTTCTCACTCGCTCTCTTTTTATTTTTTGACAGGCGAGCGAGACAGGAGGAGCGACAGTGGAGAATACTAAAATGGAAAACAAGGGCGAATGAAAAATAACAAAAATGTATGTGTGTGTGTGTGTGTGGATTTTGAAGGTTGTGGACATGAGGAATTTCAAATTTCATATCTAATTTAATTTACAGGTTAAATTCATTTTGAGTTTTGAGTTTGTGAGTGAAGAGTCTTTGAAATCTGAAAATATAGGATAAATAAATGAAATGCATTTTGGCGTTTGGACTTTGTGTGTGTCTTTGTGTCATTAGTGATTAGTAATTAGTATTAGCTCGAAATGTGGAAAGTTCTTGTCCGTATATACGTATGAAATAAATAAATAAAATCAACATCCACATCAAAATCAAAATCAAAGGGAGGAGAGCAAATGAGATTTTCGGTTGTGGTTTTGATTTGGGTTCGAGTTCTGATGGTTCATTGGAAGTTTCTGAGGAATTGAAACAAGTTGAAGATATGAGACATGAGAATTCCTCGAATGTTAGATGGTTTTGAATTCAGTTGGAATTTGTGAAGCCAAATCAGAATCGTGATCAAAGTATGAAATGAGAGATGAAGAGAAAGGGAGTGAAAGAGAGAGATAGCGAGAGAGACTTTCCCACATTTGAAATTGTGTAAAGTACGTTGGAAGTGGAGAAAGAAAGAGAGCGAGACAGCGAGAGAGAGAGAGATGAAGAAAAGAGCCAACAAAAGTAAGATGTGTATGTGCTGTTTACATTCACATCCTCCTCAATCCATATAGTATGAAAGTAGGACGAATGCAAATAGGTTACGAAGGAAATGTCACATAAATTTGACCGCTCTTCGTCAACTGTCCAGAAAACACGGAAGCAGAAATATCCTTCAGCGCACAGTCATTTCACTGAAAAAGACCAAAGAAGACAGAAGAAAAAACGGCAGACGGATATTTCCCGTCTTGTGTCCTTCTCATTCTCATCGTCATCATCATGAAATGACAAAATGACAAACTGACATGAACGCATATATATACGTACATACGTTTAAACTCGCAAATCACACGCAAATCCAAAGACCCATTTCCCTCAAAAACTCACCAACCCACACAAACTCATGAACTCGTATTCAAATTTCATTCTCTCCCTCAGTTGGACTAAAATCTAAAAACTTTGTGTGCGGATTTTCCATTCCTATCCACTTTTTACTCATGGACTTGAATCACTATACTGTCTGGATTCCATATGGGCTTCCCCATTTCACTATCATCACGTGCGTAAATATATTTGCACATATCCTCCGGGCACAAGAAAAAGAAAGTGACGGCGGTATAAAACAGATACACACACACACAGGCACACGAGTCACTCGTGAATTCAAGAGAGTCTAAAGAAAGTCCACTCGGGCTCATCGGTGAAAGTCCAAGGGGAAAGAGAGAGACAGAGAGAGAGACAAGGAGAGTAAAAGTAAAAGTAATAATGAAACAGCGGCAGTGTGCGTGGGTTGTCCTTTTGTCCTTTGTGCGGAGCGTTTTAGTAATTACTCCCCGTGTGTAATTTGTCTTTGTGGTCTCACCCAAAGACCACGACAAAGAAAATTCCACTACACACACACACATATATACTTTCTCTCTTGAACTCCCTTTCTGGTTCCCCCGGAACCAGAATGGGAAACGAGAAGAGGAAAAGAGAAAGTTAATGTAGAAAATAGAGCAAAAGGTAAACAGAGAGAGGAGAGAGAGAGAGAAAGCTTCATGCAAATACAACCTTGAACAGCTTCAGCTCTTTGCAGCTGTCCTACTCTCGTTCGCGCTCTCTCTCTCTCTTTCTACTTTATGCCTTTCCATTTAAATGTGGATTTGGATCGGGGATTTTGGATTTGAACTTGCCTCGAGAGTTCACCAGACTAGCAAAATCAGATTCCGGTTCTGAATCCAAACTTGTACTCTGAAATCCGTATCCTCACCCAAAAACAAAAACCCTTTCCAAATGAGAGAATAAAAGCATTTGGCTCTTTGTTCTTTCTCGCTTTCTCTTTCTCTCTCTCTCGTCTCTGTTTACATTTGGATTTCATGGGGTTTGTGTAGTTGTAATTGCAATTATTGTAATGACGAAAGAAAGACACACACACAAACAAACACAGGGAGAGAAAGAGAAAGAGAGAGAGAGAAAAGAGAAAGTTGCCGTCATTTCTGCCTTATTACCTTCCTCGTGTACATTTCATTATCTCGTTATCCACATGCTTAGCCCTCATTTCTCTTTCCATTCCATCCCCCCTCTCCTCCGTCTCCTCCTCCTCCCTCGCCTCATTCTTGTCCTCATTTCCAAATCCAAATCCAAATTGTAAAAAACAATAGGTAAACACTCCATCCCTTGTTGTGTTCTCTTTTTGTTCCATTTAAATTCACAAACAACTTTCTCTCTGGGATTGGAGAGAGAATTGGGATCACAACTTTCTCCGCACTTCTTTCACCGGGGAAAGATTAACATTTGAGTGGGAGGATTTTATTTTTAACTCACAACTACGTACTACATTTTGTATCATCATCTTTATCGTTATTTTTTATCTACCGTTTGCTCATAACTAAGTCCTTATTGTTATTCTTTTAGGCCAGCTTAGATTTATACTTGTCAAGTGAGATCCGTTTGATTTGATTGAGGATCGTAGTAACTAGTAATAATCATATTTGTAAATTTGTGTGATGGACCTTTCATTTTTATTTCACATCTCTCTTGTATTTTCTGTTCATGGGGCTCCCCTGGTTTTAGGGTGGTAGTAAATTCGGATTGGTGTGTGGATGAAGAGAGATTCAAGGGATGGACGTTGTAGAGATTGTAGATGTAGATGGTGGATTTTTGTGGAGATGAAATGGGAGGGGAAAGTGTGTGGAGGGTTAGAAATGAGAGAGGAAGAGAGACAGAGAGATGAAGAGAGAGGTAGACTCTGTGTGTGTGTGTTCCGCTTATGTTCCTCGATTGGATGATGATGCATACATAAAGAGAACATTTGCATGGGAAATTTCCTCGAGGTTCCCCCAGCTGAATTTATATTGTTCTTTTAGTTGAGACGAACATGGAGGATACTCTGGGGCCAGAATATCTGTAGAGCTGTAGACCAAAGGCAGGAAAGGCCGTATAGATAGAGAAACAGGGGCAGGGAATTCCCCTTGTTCTTCTAATGGGAACTCCAAGAAAAAGAGGAAGAGAGAGAAAGAGAAAGTTGAATTTGAAAGTGGAAGTTGGACGAGTACGAGTACGAGTTGGGTGAAGGGAGAAAGAGAAAGAGAAAGAGAGAACGTCTATTACATTGGATTTTATAGCCGCCGGTGAAATTCAGTCGCCCATTTGCTCCATAACAATCCTCTATGTCTTTTTTCCCCGGCTCAAATAGAAATACTATGTGTACTCTGTCTACCATCTACACATTCGACTACATTCTACAACGCATATGTACACACAGATTGATATAAATTGAAATGAACTAGAAACTTGTACATTTTCTCCTTTTTGTTGGAATTTGGTTGGATTCAGATTCAGATTCACATCTTGGTATTCCCAGCTCCGAGTTCCAAATTTCGACTTTCTCGTTCCTTCCACGTTGTAGTCAAATTTGAATCTCTGTCTCTGTCTCGTTCTTTCTCCTTTTATTTCCCTTCTCTCACAATTTTCGCCTGTACTGCGTTCAAATCCCAGCAAAGCCTGCACACACACACACACACACACACACACACACAACTCCACGCTCTCCTGCCCAAGCTGCTCATTCTGGTTTGGGTTGGAATTGGGAATTGTCATAAAAACGCGTGTGTGTCTGTACATTTCACAGGGGGAATCTCTCTCTTTTTCTCGGATTGGTTCTGAGGAATTTACAGATGAAGGGGATATTTGCGTTTGTACACTTTTTGAGGGCCGTCACCTTGAGAAAATCATATGACATCCCGACCTTTCGTCTTTCTCTCTCTCTCTACAAGAATTGATATGGACAAAAAAGTTCAAAAGGTTCAAAAGAGACAGAACAATGACAACAATGGTAGAATTAACATGGAACATCTCAGTTGGAACGAGAGAGAGAGAGAAAACACTGGAAAAGAAAGTCCAAGTGAGAGAGAGGGATTTGGCGTTAGATGGCAGACAGACTCGAACGAATCCATATTACAATTTTTTGCAATAACGACGATGATCCATCCAGATGAAAAATCGTGGGTGTAAACAGAAAAACGACGGAGAAATCTCTTTCCTTGTTGTATTTGTAACAAAGGAGAGAAGAACAAGAACAAGAACAAGAAACGAGTTGAGTTGACACTTTTCAGTCATCCTCAACCTGCTTCTGCCTTCAGCATCCTTCTGCCTTCTCCTTTTCTCCATCCTCATCATCAGAATAAAACTGTCGCAATGGAAATCAACTATTTGATTTCCCCCACAATTTCCCCCCATTCACTTTTTGCCATCCCATTTTCTCCTTCATTCTCTTTTCTCCTAATAATTCTCATGCGTCATATAATTTTTTTTTTTTTGCGTTCCCTTCATCTCCGAGTCTCTGACAAATGATTTTGCGTCATTTTCCAACCTTTATCTCATCCTCACTGACGATTCTGACAATTTTCCCTCGGGGAAAGGTTATATATTTTTGTACAAAGGATGTGAGAAAAGGAGATTTTGGAATTGGGGAAATCCCTATTTCAGAATCTAGGTAAAAATAATATATATATAGATTCCATTTCTGGACGACCAATCACAATTTGACATGCATTTAATGTACCATGAATGTAAAACTCAAATCCATTTAATCCATACAGATTTAACTTTAACAATACAGATCAAATTCAAAGGGCTCCGTTGCTCCGTATTCAATGCAACATTCAACCAAGTCCTGATTCCAGTTCTTTATTCATCTTACAAGTTTTTTTTATTTGAATTGATTTTTTTTTCCCTTCTCAGGGATTTGGATGGAATCTACCTAATTATTTTTGACGGAGAAACTTAATTACACTCGTTTTCCTTTTTGTACCGTATCATCTGTATCATCGTTTGTATGGAAAATTCTCTCCTCCTCGTCTCTCTCTCTCTCTCCTTGTTATTTGAGTTTCCATTTTAATTTGTGTAGAATGGGAAAAGCGAAGGAGAGGGAGATGGAAGGAAAACCAATGGAAAATTGTGGCGGATGGTTGAGCTGGATGGGGATAAAGGGGGAAATAAAAGAGGAAGTAGAGAGAGAGAGAGAGGGAGAGCGGATGGAGAGGCAGACAAGTTGGAGGTTGTCTCAAGTTGAAAGAGAGGTATTTAGAAAATTTGGTTTGAAGGGAGCATGAAGCGTAGCACCGCACACACATTCTTCTTCCTCCAAGTCGAGTTTCGATTGAAGAGGAAGCGAACGTGACGCGTTTGCTTTCTCCAGCTCTTCCTATTCCTCTTTCTCTCTCTTTCTCCTTCTCTTTCACTCGTTCCGTCTTCTTGTGGATAACTCGGCGTTCTTTAATTATACATGAGCGAACTCGAACATGAAGGAAACCACGTCAAACCAAGCCAAAAGACAACGACTTGAAAGTTCTTTGGAAATTAGAGGAAATAGAGAGAGAGAGACAGAGAGAGACAGAGAGAGAGAGAGAGTTTGTCTAGTGTATTCGTTATCATATCATCCCTATCCTTCATCTTTATCACTCACCAATTACACATGGACAATTTTCTATTCCTATAATATCAATGCCAAACCTCCGTCATGTCACGTCAAATGTCTCTACACACACACGCACACACACACACGGAAAAAACCCATCACATTTCAACAACCCCATTTCATTACCTTTTCCTATAGACACAGACGGAATTCAAAAACTCGGAAAGGTTTCTCTTTGTCTCATTTCCTAATTCTTTTTCGATATGATTACAAAAAATCTGTGCAAAAAATCCTCAGAATTCTCTTGATTTGTGACAGCATTTTTTGCGGGGATGCGATGAGAAATAATAATTTGTTTTAAGCCCACGGAGTTTCCCTAAAGGAAAGGAGTTTTTTGACAGTGTGCGTTGCAAGAGAGAGAGACAGAGAGAGAGAGAGTGAAAGAGTCTGTTGGTTTTGTGGGTTGTAATAATTCAAAGGCGTGAAAATGTCCTGGAGAAAAAAGAAACGGGGCATGAAGGAAGGGGGAAAAAACTTTGAATGTGAGTCAGAGAACTGGAGAAGAGAAGGAGAAGAGAAGTAGAACTAGAACAAAAGAGTGGGAGGAAGTGAAAGTACAAACAAAGTACATTAAGTTTGATGAATGTGAGGCGAGTGAAAGGTGGAAGGTGAACACGGGATTAGACGGTTTGGGAAAGTTAAAAAAAAAGAAAAAAAGAGCGTAACCTCGGACGACTCTTCACCTTAAAACTGAAACCAAAGGAAACCAAGCGTTTTCTATTGTTTTACTTGTAGATATGGCCTTGAGGTCAAGGAGATGCAAACCCAAATGCACTGACATAAAATACATTTTATGTCTCATTTTGTATTGTACAAACATCTAAGTACATTATTTTTTGGTTTCTTATTACATTTAAAAAAAGTTGTTACGTTTAAGGTAATTTGAACGAAATCTGTGGGCAACTCAGGAAACATCAAGATTTCCTCGAATCCTGTCTGAATTAGTAACTGAACAAAAGCTAAACCCAAAATAAACATTTGAATTCTTAATTTCTATACCAAGAAAATTATTGTTACAGCTGCCAAAGCAATTGTACGGGAAAGAGTTAAAGAGATTTTACACCAAAATCCCAGGAATCCAGGAATTGCGTAGGAAGACTAAAATACAGACAGACAGAGCGAACAAAGTTTCCGTTCCCTTGAAAATAATAGCTATAACATTTTTTTTTTTTGTGAATTTTTCAGAGCGGATACGAAACGAAAAAAGAGAAACTTCCTTCAGGAGAGAAAAAACTTGCAAGATATTTAGATAGAGCTAAAGCTGAGAATTTTATTTTTTATGTTTATTTTCATAGAGAAAAAGAGAGGAGTGAGCCGACGGGACATTTGACCTGGAAATCTGCTCTTTCTCTCGCGCTTTCTCTCTCACTTTCTCTTTGAACCTGGAGGTTACACATTTTGGAAAATAGAAAACAGCTCGGGACTAGGCTATGACTGTGTGTGTGTGTGTGTATTTGGCGCAGGGAAAGGATTGAAAAGTGGAATTAGGAAGTGTGAAAGGAGCTCAGAGCAGTCAAAGTGAAAGCTCAAGAAATGGTGGATGGGCGGAAAAGAGAAAGAATCACAGAAAGAGCGCGAGAAGAGAAAGAAGGGAGAGGAAGAGAGAGAGAGAGAGTTGACTTGTGGCATAAAAATATGTGTAAAAACGAAGCCTGCTGTACTCTCGTCTCGTTGATTTATGAGTGTCTTTCTAATTCCCTCTCCTAAATTCACCACCCGCTTAATTCTCTCTCTCTCCTCTCTCTGTTCTCTTCTTCACTGACTTTTACACTCACTTTTGGACTTGAGTTTTTGGTAGTGTATACGGCATGTTATTTTTGCTGCCTTATATATTTAAACATTTATTGTAGCAGCCCACACACATAAACTCGCTTGCACTCTCTCTCTCTCTCTAGCCGAACATCACAATAAGTTACTTATGTAATCATAACTTGAAGTCATAAGTCATCCAGGACTAGAACCAAGACTGGAGACTACAGCTAATAATGATTAACTTGTTCTCTCTTTAATTCCACGGACTACCGATGTTTCATTGTGTGTGTGTTGTGCGAGTTGATTCTGTGTGAGAGTCTCCTCATGTCATTAGACATTTGCATTACAATATTTAGTCGTTAAAAAAAAAGTCCAGGCGGCTCACTTGGGCTTTACGTTATTGTCCTCTGTCCTCCTGAATGTCCTCAGTACATCACACAACCAACCCCTCGAACATTCATCTTGTGTGTCTTCTAACAAAAATCCTCCCATCATTTCCTCTTTTGTCTCACTTTGAAGAAAGTAAATAAAAAAAAAGCCTTCGTCGTCTTTGCCCTTGCTACATAGATACTTTGGATTTTTTTGAACACTCAAATTCCTTTTTTATACGGGGAATCCCCAGTTTTTTTGTTGCATTTTAATGTGAGATTATCTCTAAAGATTTATTCGAGAGTTGGTGAATTTTTCTCAGAATTTACTCAGAATTTTTTGAACAGAGAATGTTAACAAGTCTTGATGTGTTGGTTTGTGTTGAAAAAAATTGAAATGTGTCCTTCGTGCCCGGTACTAAAGTGAAATGGGAAGAAGTGCAAATAAAAAATGTGTGTATATATGTTTCTGTGTGTGTGTGGTATGTCTTTGTTTTGTTTTTGGATGAAGACGAGGAAGAGAGAGGGAGAGAGAAAGAAAGAGAGAGAGGGAGAGAAAGTGGTGTGAAGGATGGTAAAGTAAGATAAAGACATTGGAGTGGGTTGGTGGATGGTGGAGGTAGTTTTGGCTGTGTTTATGCTCGATGTGAGTGTGTCGTTATCGTTGGTCGTTGGTCGTGGGTAATTGTGATTAGAGTAGATCGCCCTGTGAATTAAACACGTCGCACCTAATAAAAATTAATATCCATTTAGTTCTGACAACATTACACTCCCCACTCATTCACACTCTCATTCCGCCTCCCAAACTCCCAACCAAACCAAACCAAACCAAACCAAACACCAACACCCAACACAACACAACGCACATTTCCACGATATCCCGATACGGCTTCACTCAACATTACAGTCATAGCAATACCATAAGACTCTACTTTCTACTTTCAACATTCTACACTGCTAAATCTTCTCTCTTTCTCTCTCTCTTTTTCTCCTTCGCCTTGATACTATAACAACACACATTTGGAATACAAACCTAACGGCTCTCCATCTAAACACATACAAATACACACAGAACAGAACAGAACAGACTGAGAACTGATTCGTATCTCCATCACATTTATTTCCATCCCCATATGCTACTCGACTACGTGACCATTCGCTCTCGAATTTCCCTTCAAAGCATCATTCTCAATTCGTAATTCCTCCACATCCACATCTACACCCACACATAGAAATACATACAGACATACTATGTCTGACATAGACATATAAACATAGGAACACACACATATGGAGAAATCCTGGACTCTCTCGAGTAGTCTACATATGTGAGACACTTGAATGAACCATACACAATCATAAATAGGTAATCATAGACGAGGGAAGGAAGGCATTAGGTGAATAAACCATCACATAAATTTATATATTTAGTCATTTCAACTTCAACTTCTCTCTCTCTCTTCCTCTCCCTCTTGAACACTAACAGTTTTCAAACGCCCATTTAAAATTCCAAGGAAAAGAACTCGAGGCGAGAGAAAGCAGTGCAAGGGAAAAGGAAAAGGGAAAGCGAAGGAGAAAGTATGCGGAGAGAAAGAGAGTAGAGAGAAAGTAAAACTAAACACATGCGATACAAATTGTAGGGCTTAAGTGTAACATGGGACTGTAGATTTTGGCTATTGCCGTTCCAATTGCTCTTTCACGATTGCCACTCGAGCTATTACTATTATATTAGACGGCAGTGAAGAAGAATGAGGATGAGGATGTGAATTTGAATGTGGTACTCATAGCCATGCATTATTTCCTCTGTGTATTTAAATGGCTTTTCTTCTAATGACTTCATTGGCCTCATTTTCACAGCTAGCGCTCTATGTACAGCTCACTCTCTCTTACTCTCTCTCTTCTCTCTCTCTCTCTCCATATCAGAGGATTTTATCATTGGCAACTCTGTTCAAATGTACAAGATACATGAGAGATATCTGTATATACTTTTGTTGGGGAAACTGTGTGATATTGAAGGAATGAAATGAAGATTCAAGTCTGGTGCTGCTCCGTTAGCCTATAGGCAAAATGAACTCGGAAATATCATTTGAATTCCCCAAGAAATTTGCATGGGAATGAACGAGAAGGGGGAAATGAAAATAATTTTAACTACAACGACGACTAACGTCTTTCCGCTCTCCATCTCTCTCTCTCTTTCTCTCATGGAAATGTTCACGTCAAATGTGAAGTGTCGACATCGACAAGGACAATTTCCTCATTCCGAGTAAGTGCAAACTGCAAATGGCAAACTCCAAACTTATTTTTATTCCTTTAACAATCAAGTTGTTTCAGTTTTTTTTTGACAAATTCTCTCTTTCCCCAACAAATGAAAATGCAAATGCAAATACAAACGGGACAAAGGAACAAATGAAGACAGCCGTTTTATGGATTAAAAAGTGCATAAAAAAGTAAAGATTGTCATTTTGTCATTGAGCTTCTCTTTGTACAATGTACTCAGTTCTTTGTATGTACTTTGTACGTAATGTTGAGGGAAGGGGTTAGGCTGGGGAATAAGGGAAGGGGGGAAGGAGGCCCCCTCTTAAACCACATCACGCCCAATATCGTGATGAGAGATCTCGCTCTGTATGAAGTGATAACGTAAGAACGCAATTAAGGTTGTAATTGGATCTACTGAGAGAGAGAGAGAGAGAAAGTCTGGAGTAAATTCAGGTTCCGGTTTTGAATTAGTAAGCGGAGGGAAACGGAGTAACGAGAAAAGATCTGAACGATTCATAATAGAATTAATGTATAATTGAAGCGAACGACTTGCATTCATTCTCATCTCATTCCACTGCAAAATTCCTTGTTGAGGTTTATTGTTGCTACTCCTTCTCTCCCATTTCTCCATTTCTCTCTCATTTCTCGTCAAAAACCTAGTTGATGGAATTAATTCATTTCTAGTCCTTGTGATCTCTAATTTAGTACAGATATAAACGAGATTCTCCCCCTCTCTCTCTCTCTCTCCATAGAAAAAGAGACTAAACTACTAAACACGGGAATATTCTAGTCTTTCACGTCATTTACGATTCACTTGCAAGATGGTCGACTTCCAGCCGCCAGTAGTCAATAATAAAATAACTAGAACTAGGAGGGAAAGGTGAAAGGAGAAAGGAGATGAAATATAGAGTACAATACACACACACACACACAGATTTGAATGTTAAATGGATGAGAGCTGGAGTCAACGTTCATCGCATAAAATCCTCACTTTTGACTCTATTACTCGGGTCTGGGAAAGTTGGAGGCTGGGAAACAGAGTCAAGGAAGGAGTCCCGAGAATTCAAGTAGTAATATCCTGAATTATTAAGAATAAATCCTCGTTCTCCTCACCATCACCATCACCCGACTTCATCCACATCTAACATTCACAAGTTTTGCCTCGTAAATGAAATGAAAATTAACTTATCTCCTCTCTGTCTTCCTCCTTCCATTCGTTATTACTCTCTCTCTCTCTTTTTCTCTCTCTCCCTCTCGCCCTGTGTGTGAAATTGTAACACAGTCACAGATATATCACTACAAATTACACTCGGAGACCGGAACAAACTACAACTGACGACGATGAGAAAAAAGAGAGTCTCCATACTTGCTTCAAATATCTGTACTGTATGACCAAATATTTCTTCATTATTACAAAATAGGAAATACGAAACACTCGCAGTCATTTAAATTTCCATTTTCCATTTGCCCAAATTCAGATTTGAAGGGAATGCAGAATTTAGCTCTAATGATTCGTCCATAATCCATTTTTGATGTGACCTTTTCTCTTTATCGTATATTGTGTATTTTTGTTTGAACAGTTGAGAATTCCATGTGAAAAAATATATCTTATGTTTGGAACGGCCGCTTGTAAAGTTTAGAGGGTTTGCGGTGATTTGTAAAGAGTATATTGAGCAGAGTCACGGTGAAAATGAAAATGTGGACTTTATTTTTAGTTTTAGTCTAATGGGGGAAAATGGAAACAAGTTGGAGAGGAGAAAGAGAGAGAGAAAGAGAAAGGAATTTGGAGAGTCTTGAGAGAACAACCAAAAACACTGGTGAACAATGGAAGGAGAAAGAGCGAGGAGCCCATAATTTATTTGGGAGTAACGTGGCAATGACGGGGATGGGAGACCTCCGTTGGCTATGTGTGCGTGTGTGTGTGTGCTGATTGTGGGACATGGACAAGGACAGGGACACCCTCAAGACAAGGACAAAGACAGAGGCAGAGTCAAAGGCAGAGATAGAGACAGGGAGATGAGCACATGGAAACCGCCTTCACATGCTCACTTATTTTCCCTCATCTAATTCACCAGCATATACATGTATACATTACATGGCCAGCATATACCTACCTATACCTATAATCCAACAGTAAGGAAATGCGGATGAAGCAAGTGCTACGATGAGGAAAGAGAACAAGCACAGCAAGAAATTCCCAAATTCTGTCTCTGTCTCGGGTTCAGCTTTCGCCTTTCCTAATATCTACTTTCTCCTTTCTCTCGATGGCTTGCTCTGACTCTGACTCCAACTCCGATCTGGTGTCACTGACTTAATTTCACTTGGCAAAGCTGAGCCATTAAGGTCGATCGTGCCATGCATAATTTCCCGATTAAACCCCTTGAAAAAAGGGAAAAAGAAGAGAAAGTCCTCTCATTCTCTCTCTCTTTCTCACTTTCTCTCTCTTTTCCTCTCTTTTCCCCATTCTCCTCTCCGTAATTCCCTTTCCATACACAGAGACGCTCACATTTCCTCCAAGTCTCAATGATTATGCTTGAAGAGGAGAAAGAGAAAGAGAAAGAGCAGGAGTCACACAACTAATCCACCATTTGAATTCCAACCATTTCAAAAAATAATTCCAATTTTCTTGTACTTGTATTTTTTACGTAATGGATATTTACGCGTATATTTTATTATCCTAACTACATGTACTTCCATGATAATTGCACTGCTCCCTATTTTACGCACTCCATTTCTCAATTCTCAAAATTGATTCATCTAACATCGATTCATATACCAAAATCCATGTGTAGCTTCAACTCTGTTTCAATATAATTAATTTGACGATGGGTCGAATTGTCAATTGACATGGCGGAATTAGAAAAAAAGAGTTTGAATTTTCCATCGACAGGTTGTTGGCATCTTGTTCTTGTCCGAGTTCAAGTCACAGACTGACTGAGTGAAACTCGCTCTGTATTTTCCTTATGAGAAGGTCAACAGGGTAATAAAATTTGTGTGCTCGTTAATCGTCTAAAAGTCAAAGACATCATTTATCATTTATCAACAAAGTCCATTGCACACAAACACACACAGCCACGAATTTTCCTCATCCTTTTCCCCATTTTTTGCATCCACTGCAATTGAGAAATGACGCAAAAAGGGAAAAGTTTCTTGCATTTTGTGTTTATTCTTTAATGTCACCCGGATTTTTTGGAGTTGGATTTCCCTGTCCATGTTCGAAATTCAAAACCTGAAGACACTGCAACGAATTGAGAATTCATTCAGGATCTGAAAGGCTATCTAAAGAGTCTTCTCTCGAGTTTCTCTCTTTCTCTCTCTCTCTCGAGGAGTCGATCTGTCAATTGTCATGTAATATGAAAGAATTTTCATATCATGTCACTTTCCCTCACTTTCTCTTTTCTCTACTACTCTTTCTTCCTCTTCTTTCTCTCCTTTCTCCAGTTTGACAAGGAAAGTTCTGTATGTTTGATGAGAGAAAGAAAGAAAGAAAGAAAGGAAGAACGAGAGACAGAGAATTTGAGGAATTTCCATATGATTTCCCCGAGTCATCGCCCGGCCCAAAAAGAATTCGTGTGTGTGATATTTATGATATGATGGAGGAGAAAGTCAAAGAGGAAAAAAGTATATATAAGTACATATATAGCTGTAAATGTGTAGGGAAAATGGTGGACTATGCTGAGAGCCGGGAGGGGAAAAGATAGTGAAGATTTTATTGTAGAGGAGAGGAGGAAAAAGAAGTGGACTGTGGGTAAAGGCGAAAGAGTGGAACGAAAGGAAAAATGACGGGGAAAAGAAGAAAGAAAAAGAGACAGAGAGACAGGGACAGTGGGAACAGGAATAATCTGAAGACGGAGAGAGAAAAGGAGAGAAAGATTGGATAATAGATGAGGAGAAAGCGAAAGGATTTCTCCCCGCAGTTTGTCCGCTGTCCGCCTGTCAAGATTTCAGACTGGACGAAGACTAACAGGCATTCAGATGGACATTAACGTCATTCTCCCATCTCCCATTTCCCTCCCTCTTTTCCTTTTTCTTCTTCTTCTTTTTCCTCCTCTCCACATTCCAATCTCATCTTACTCTCACTCTCACCAGTTTCAGCCTTCAGTCTCGAGTCAACTCTCAACTCCCAGCAAAGAAAAACCAGTTTTTCCTCGATCATACAAAAAACAACTACACGATTTCTCCTGTTTTCCTCAAAAGCGTCTCATTCTGTACCTACAGATATATATATATATATATATGGAATCCGAATCGATATCGATATTATAGATAATCCTCATCGAATTCATCAAACTCAAATGGACTTGAGACACCTAAAGTCTAATAGACAAATTAAAAAAACTAATAATAGAGAGAGAGAGAGAGAGAGAGAAAGAGGGAAAGTCTAGAGTTTGAATTTGAATTTGATTGCATGGGAAATTTATGCCATAAGGTTAAATGGCTAAATGGGGATTCGAGTTCAAAATGGCTTTCTCTGAATTTAATTACAGTTTTTAATAGCATGAAACTGGTGTTTTGTGTTTTGGTATTTCAGTGTTTCGGTGCATTACAGTACATATTTCCCGGAGAAGTTGAACGGAATATCCGTAAAACTGTGTGTGGACAAAAAAACCGTAACGTAAGCCTAGAGCCTGGATGGTGTGATATAAAAGTTGTAAATTCTACATAAAGCCGGAAGTGTCTGTGTATTTAGTTAGTAGATAGAGAAAGAGAAGGAGTAACGAAGAAAAGTAGAGGCAAAGAGAGAGAGAGGGAAAGAGTGGAAGAAAAGACAAAGGGAGAGAGATACCTAACAGGTCGTTATTTACGACGCCATAAGCCAAAGTTGGTAATCTAATTAGTGGAGCGTAGCGTTGGAACGTAGGTACAACTTTCTTTATTCGAGATCTCCATCGTCTATCGCTATTACCTATCACCCATCACCTTCCACAGATATCCATCTTCCCACCTTCCAGCCCCACACACACACACACACACCCACATACATACACCATATATACATATGTATATCGTACACATACGAATACACTAAGACAACTGTGCAAGTTCTCCTGGCTTCTTCATCATGATACTTTTACATACACCACACGTTCTTCAACTTGTAGTTTTCTTCTTCTTCTTCTTCTTCGTCTTCGTCTTTTTGGTCTTTTTTAGAGGTAGCTCGAGCCGAATAAATCCCGGGCTTCAGTTCTACTCAATACTGAAGGAAGTCAACTCAAGAGAAAAAGAGTTTTTTTTCTCTCTCTCGTTCTTTCTCTCGTTCTTTCTCGGTCGTTCTCTTTGACTGTATTCGACTGGGGAGCTGAGAATTAATATGCAGGAGTCGTCCTTTGTCTGAGCTTTCCCCCTCAAAATCTATCATTTAAAAAAACTAACCAATTGAGGCTTGTTTTTTCGAGTGCGCTCGACGGAATGGGAATAAGATAGAGAATTATCGGGTTTTATTTTTACTAGTTTCTCTCTCTTTCTCCCCCGTTTTTCTCCGGTTTCTTTTCTTCGTCCTCCCTTTTGAGATCTCCTTTTTTTTTGATTATTCCAACTTGAAGACTATATATGTCTGTACTGATAGAGCCGTGAAGAGACAATTTGGAAAATGGAAAAGAGAAAATTCACTTATACAAGAGAATGGATGTGTTTCACCAGAGTCCATGTTCATGTCCATATCATATCAGACTGTTGAGTAATTAATACTTAATAATTGGATAATTAACAGAGCTTATCTCCCCCTGCCAATTCGCACCCATACCTAAGAATTTGTTTTGGAAAAAACCGAAAAAGACGAAAAAGAAATTTAGAATATGGGAAGAAGTTTCCTAATGCTTTATTTCATACGATTTTGCAGTCGTGAGGCTTCATGTACTTGTCCAATGAATTATGCACCAAAAAAGTAATAAGAAACACTACAGACAGACGGAATTGTGTCGTTTTTAGTCTTATAATCTTGAGAATTTGTTCTTTGTCGCAAAAAGGGATAATCATAATCAGCTCTGATTGGATGTCCACTCTTTTCAAGGCTTCAGATCCGACATTTGAAATCTTTAATCAGAAACTCTCTTTAATCATAATGCCAAGTTTTCCAAATGCCAAATGCCAAAACAAAACAGGATGGACACCGACTTGGACTAAAATATTGAATGAAATCCTCTGAAACTGTGTAGGAAACGAACATTTTTAGCAATTAAATAAAACAGAACACAGCATCAAAATGTTTCCAGTCCACACACTGCTAAAACGACGAAGATGAATTGACTCTCAATTTCGGCGGCATGGATTTCAGCTTTTTTTTTCGTGTACAAAAGTGAAGATATTTGAATGTAAGATCGATTATTTGTGATTTGGTTATTTTCTCGAGGGAATTTCTTGAATGTCTCAAGTTTTTGTATGTTGACTCGGAGTTGTCTCATCATTACTACAACTTCTCCCCCCTCCCCCCTCGGTAACTTCTATTACACACGCTCTTTATTTTTTCTCATCACAGCGGCTTGCTTACGAGCAGTCGATTTTATGCATAGATTGCATTTCAGAGTATCAACGCTCGACATTCTGTGTGATGTTCTACAAGAAAATCCGACGAAAAAAAAGGCAAACTGTGGAAGAATTTAATAGAAGAGAAGAGCAGAGAAAGAATGACGGGGGAAATATCAGTATATGGAATCTGTGGTACTTTTTTTCTTATATATAATATGTTTTATAAATCCATATCAACTTTGTCTTTCTGCTTTCTCCCCTGTTCTACATACTTTAATACTTTCACATGTGTACATATCGACCCGAATTCGGATTCAGATTCCAATAGAAAGGCTTTGACCTCTTGCCCTTCTTTTATAGAAGAAAAAAGTCTTTGAGTGTATTATTAATCCTTGGGAAATCCTCCCATTCTGTACAAAACACACACACTCACACACACACACACACGATGCACTTTGTGTCTAAAATATGTATATACTTTTCTCCTCCCGTTGGTTGTTTGCTTCTGCCGGGGCTGCACACTCAATATTTTATTCTTTTTATGTTTTTTTTCTTTTCGATATTACACCGAAATTATGCGATATTTTTTTGGGTTTGGATTTTGGATTGGATAAGAGAAAGAGAGAAACCCTGTAAGTGAGACCAAGTTGAAAAACTCTAAGCTCTTATGGAATTAAGCTCTCCGAAATTTTTTCTCAAGGAACGAGGTTTTTTCTTTCTAGAATTCCATGTTTGTCATGATGGAAAAAATTTATGCAGTGAAATTAGTACAATTTTTATTATACTGGGAAAGTACAAGAGTTTTGTGTTTGGGCGTATTCAGCACAAAACTAATAATAATAATAATGAAAATGAAAATGCAATGTGTAATATCCAACGACCCCCTTTTTTTCCAGTATTGATCCAAAACAAAGACTACATACAAAAACTAGGATGAACTTTAGCTGTTGAAGAAATTTTTGAGCAGAAATTACATTGATTTTAAATTAAGTCACAAAAAGACTTGGAACTAATTCACCTCATTTGTTTAGAAATTAACCACCGTCCCCGCTAATCAGCTGTGCACTGTCTCCACTTTTCATGTGTTTGTATTTGTATGTGTGACTTGATTTGGATTTTGAAAAGGAACTGTGACTTTCATCGTTGAATGAAGTGCAAAGAGAAGAAAAGAAGAGCCGCAGAGAAATAGAAAGAGAGAGAGAGTTGAAATTAGATTTACACAGAGCGCGGCGGATGGAAATCTCTGGAGACAGAGTCAAAAGTTATGATGGGAATTTGTCAGGGGAGCGTCACATTCCAAATTCCTCAACATCCCCAACAAAAACTTGGACCAAATTCAAATCCAAATATAGTAAAAAAAAAATCCCCCTAAAACATCTGTCAAAAGTCTTCAGTCCGGCGATCGGAAATCCAACTAGTTTTTTTTGCTACATATATGTATATACTTTTTATTAGTTTTTTTTCCCCCTCTCCCCATATATTTGTTGGCAATAGATAGTTTCCCAGTCACATTGTGAAAGGTCAAAGGTCAGATGTCATTTCTTGCAGGTTTAAAAAAAACCTAGACTAGACTAGATGAAAACCCTTTTTACAGAGACTTTGAGCAGTCAAGAGTAAAAAAAAAAATTGTGGTTCTTTTTAACATTTGAACACAATTTTTTATCCTTCCGGTTGGTGATGATGGATTCATTTGAAATTATTTAATAATCTAAATTCTCTATTATGAAAATGAAAGAAGCGGATTTCTCGTTCCTTGTTGGCATTGTCACAGTCTTTTTTTATATTCTGGGAAAGAGAGAATTTTATTTTGAAAAAAGTACTGGAAAAAATGATGATGATTATAAATGATAATGAATTTTTTTCCCCCTATTTCCTGTAGGAGTCTTCTCCAGTAATGAATTGCGGGTGGGCGGATTGCTGGGGACTGTGGATTGTGCTTTTGTGGTTCTGTATGTTCACTTTCACTCGTGACAAAAGGATGAGAGAGAGAAAGGGAGAGGACATAAAAAAGTGTGTGCTATTGTAGTGAGATTGTGGGGAAGTATGAATAATATGAGCAATGACGAGGGTATTAGACGGTCATGAAGAGAAAAGCGAGCATTAGCCTTAATGCGATGACAACGGCCGACGACGAGAGACGTCAAAATGTGATGAACATTCTTCATTCCTCTTTCTCTCCATATCCCATTCCATATATATTCCTTACCCAGTTTCTAGTTATTATGGATTTACCAAGTTCACAAACGGCAGACAACGCGACGAAAGACAGACGAAATACACACACACACAAAAGACAGCAGAATATTTACTTTACATTTCCCTCGCTGTAGCTTTAAGCTTTATATACATACTTATATAGCATTGAATACACAGATGATACAGATCCGGACATTGTACTGTAGTGAGTGCTTCTGTGAGTGAACTTGTAGTACTTGTGGTGGAATATTTTCTTAAGAAATTTCCCTCTATTATCTTCATATGAATCATATGTACGATATATGTTGCGATATGTGCATAGCCAACTTTTTTTATCTTCATATTCTTTGAATTCAATTTTCATTTTTCATTTTTCATTTCCCATGCCGCAGACTTTCACTTTCTCTCAGGATTTCCCGTTCCCAAACTCAAATTCACACTCACACCCTCCCGTTCCCTTTCTCTTCAACCATTTCACCGTTTCCCTTTTCCACGACCAAAACCGAGGGAAGAATCTTGGGAAGAATTATATCGAATTTACCGTCTACAGTCGACACACTCACACTCACACTCACACTCCAACATCCTCATGACAAACGTTCAAGCCGAGCCTGGACTTTTTTCTCTCTCTCCTTAATCCAACTGACTTTTGAATTTGGGCTTGGGATTTACATATGAAAACGTCGTGTGCAGTCAAATTCCATTCTAATTCAAATTTCGAGAGCTCATCTACACAGTTTAGGATATCGATCTTTGATCTTTGTGCTGAGCAGGCCATTAGTTTATATTGTACATATTAATATCGCAATTAAATAAAATATTTAACTAGAAAGTTTATAGAGGGATCGGGAATTCGGACAATTGAAATTGTATCGTTTTTCGTTCTCATCAGGAGAAATCTCAATTAAGGGTAGGAAGGATGGAAATAAACGTGGACAATGTACACGAATGGGTGAAGTGAAGGAAATGAGGAGGGTTTGAGATGTTGGAAAGTTTGGCTATTTTACACCGTCAACTCTTATCTTGGGAGAACAGAGAACAGAGAGAGAGAGAAAGAGAGGGAGAAAAGGGGGAATATCTGAGCAGATACGAATGCACACTGGACATTTGTGGACTCCTCTCTAGTCATATCATATGGAGCTAAACGACCACCTTGTCTCTCTTCCCCTCCTGTATTTTCATCTTCATCTATTTCCCCTCGTCCTTTTCTGCCTATACAAACGACGACAGACCGAGGACTTTATTTCTCCATTCCATTTCTTGACTCTGTCGTGTCCATTCTCATTCTTCCCCCTTCCACTTTGACTTCCACCTTCAATTTTTTATACATTTTATACTCTCCCCCTCTGAATTTGGAATTTAGAATTCGGGATGTGAGAATTCCCTTGATTTTTCTCATACATGTTTCGCCACAGTCCAATATCCTTACTCACACTTTTGGCGTCGTATCAAACATCAAACCCACAATTTTACATGACATTACAAAAAGGAGGGAATTTTACTAGGATTTCTGGGCACAATGTCAAAAAAAACAAAAAAGTCGAAATTCAAAAAACGAAATACAATATTCTGCCTTTAGTTTTTAGTTTGTGCAATTTACTTTTGGAGAAAATAATGGTTCAAGTGGCTTCCAGCCTTTCTTTGTCTCGAGTAATTGAGCAATTGAATAAACTTCCAAATGAATTTCTGCATAATTAATTTAAACATCCGAAACATTTCCGTCATTTCTCTCAAGTTCTCAAGTTCTAGAATTCCGAATTGGGATGATGAGGAATCTGAACGTCTGACAAAGTCATCGTAATCATAATAATCATAATCATGTGGAGTTAGTACAAAGAACCAAAAAAAGGAGGAGGAATGCTTGAGAGGAGAGGAGTAAGATGAAAACAATGGTGAATTGAAGAGAGATGGTACATTAGCGATGGATTGTATAGCTTGAGCGAAAGGATATCCAAGCATTTCCATGCCCACATATAGCAACATTAAATTTTCCACTCAATTATCTCGTCCCAAATGTGCAATACAAAATCATCATAAGGATCTTAGCGTGTACAGAATGAAGAATCCACATATCTGTACATATTTCCATTCCCCCCCCAAAAAAAAATCCCTTCAGAATTCTCTCTAGTTTCGTACTTTTTTTTACTTTTACTTTCCTAGTTTAGAATTTCCTTTAATTTGCAAATTCAGAATTTTTGGAATTTACAATTTGGGATTGGGGATTTGAGATTTGAGATTCTCTCTCTCTTTTTCTCTTTCCCTATCGCTTTCACGGTGAGCCCGAGGCTTTTCATAATGGGCTCATGAGGCAGACAGACAGACAGACAAAGTCTAAAGCTAATGCTAAATAATACTGTATGTAACATCCAAAAAAAAATTCCCATTTGTCTGCTGATGAAACGGATCTTTGTGAATGATGATAATACGAATATATATTCATGGACAAAAACTCGAAAGAAAGAGAAAGAGAGAGAGAGAGAGAGCTTTGAAGAGGCATCCCAGTTCTATATCTATATCCAGGCATTCCAAATCCAACTAAAGCACAACAACTGTGGAAAGGAAAAGATCAAAGGGAAATGTTTGGAAAAGGTAAAGGTAAAAAAAAATAAGAAAATCTGTGTATACGAATGTGAATGCTTTGAGAATTTCACTTAATGAGACCTTCAAATGAAACGGTCGTTTACATATACAAGTCTGTCTCATTCACTTTCTCTAATGTGTTTACAATTTACAATTTAAAATTTACGGACGGATATCTGGACTCCGTATTCCCGAATTTTGTATTTTGTATTTTGTATTTTGTAAGTCAAATGAGCAAACTCAACTGCCGATGCCAAATTCAAAGCAAAAGTCCTCTTTTTCCCCCTGCTTAAACACAACTGTTTTTCTTTCTATTTCGTTGGGAGACAATTTTGTTTGTAGCATTTAAAAAAAAAATGGCAAAGAAAGTCCTTACACAGATAGTAGGCTTTTTTATTGTGGGGATTGTCGGGGAGGAGACCAGTGGAAGGAAGGATGTCTACGAGGAGCCGGTAATTTGACTCGGATGAGACATCGGAAGCAAAAAATTGAAAATTGACTATTGTGGATATATGATATATCTGAATTGTAAAATCGGAAATCCAAAATCAGCTCCCAAGGAAACAGAACAAAGAAAGGAGGAAATACAGATATATATCGTACATTTGAACAAGTTTTTGAGTTTTGCAGGTTTGGAGTTTTGTTCTGAGTGTCAAAGCAGCAAACGTATCGTAAGAGGTTCATTTTCCTTTTTTTGCTACGTTGTCAAAAGTCAAAATGTCAAAAGTAAAATTTGCTCAGTTTCATTAATCCAAAAATCCTCTGTCTGTAGAAAATGATCCAGATAAAAGGGAAAGTCAATGGAAATGTGAACCTACAGATATTTTATTTTTGTGGTTGGACTTGGATTCCCGATGATTTCCCATTTCCTACTCGTTTTAACAAGAATGGAGAGAGAGAGAGAAAGGAGAGAGAGAGGAGAGAAGTTTCAAATTCTGAAACCGAAATCGGTTCTCTCGAATAACGGGAGCTGTTGGATTTTGAAGCCAAAGTTGAATTCGAATGTCAATGGCAACGAGTCAACGAGAGCCCTTCCTCCCCATTCAACCAAGAATAACTTGAACAGCATTTTTGTTAGAAAACTATACGTAAAAATAGATCAAAGGGAAAAGGATGGCGAGTGGAAGGTTGGACTTGGACTTGGAATTGGAATCATCCTCTACCAGTCTCCAGATACATCGACAGCCCACCTACAGCCCAGTTTTTTCTATTTTCTACGATATATATACAGGAATGAGGGAAATTCGATATTGTTTTGTTGCGTTTCTCCCCGATTTCCCTATACTCTTTGGTATTTGTAGTGAAAAAAAAGGGAAAGTGAACGTGGGAGGAAAACTGGAGTTGTGTTGTGGAGCTGAAGAGATTTTTCTTGTTAGTCTGTGCCAAAAAATTACAACTATCGGAAATGGACAACTCACTCTGAACCAAATCTCTCTCTCTCTCTCTTTCTGCCTCCCTGTAATTTCTGACACTTTCTAACTTTTCCTATATCTGGTCTCGAGGGATCCAATCAAAAATCATCATGATCACAAACACAAATGATCAACAAAACTAAAGGACATCCCTTGAATTTTAAAGTCCTCACGGAAATCAATACAAGTTTGACCAGCGAGCGTTACCCGGTTTTTCCCCAGCACTTTCTAAATTTGCAGCTCCTCAACAAAAACACAAAAACACAAAAAAGAGAAAAAAGAGAAAAAAGTTAAATAGTAATTACACATTTCATATAAATTCCCTACTTTCCATTTCTCCGGTAAAATTCTTTAGAAATACAGATACGTATGTATGTATGTATTCCATTTGGCATTAGTCTAAACCCTCGAGTTGAATCATATGGAAAAAAAGTAGGAATCGGAATAGAGAAAAAACTGTTTCAAGGTAATTCAAATGAAAGGAACGAGCATCCGAATGAAATTTGGGTTTTTCGATTGCTTTGACGGGGAAGAAAAAGAGAGAGAAAGAGAGGGAAAGGGGAAAAGTAATCAAATAACTCAAGTGGGTCTCTCAAATTAAAAAGTAGAGAGAAAGAGAGAGAGAGAGAGGAAAAAAAAAGATAAGTTGACTACGGAAAATTACGAAATACACCTAAACATACGATGAAGGAAAACTCGTTGAAAACTCTCTCTCTCTCTCTCTCTCTCGTTCTCATCTTCAATGGAAAATGGAAACTTTCCAGTCAAATTTGAATAGAAACAGAAATCGAACGTGATGCAATTCCAATCGGTAGACTAGCCAAAAAAAAAAAATATCCAGTTTCTGATAAAAACGAAATTACATATGTAGAAACGGCACATGCGAATATGTTGGCTCTTTTTGCATGGGCAATTGAGGGAAATCCCTTGAGAAGAGAACGGCAGGAGTTGCCCACACACACACACACACACACATACACACACACATACATATATATTTACATATGTTTATACACAGAGTAATTTAATAAACCCATTTTATATTTATTCATTGGCACACATTGCAATTCCATTTCCATTTCCATTTTTCTCCATTCCTATTTCCTCCGATTTCTATCGAAAAGGAAACCCGACAAGGTCTGTACAAATATGTTACAACTTACAACCATTCGTAGAACTTGGTCTTGGTATTTGTTTCTGAGAACAAGGGCGAGAATGGAGACTAATAACAAACTTATTCATATTGCCTATAGCCATGAAAAAACTCCCCTTCCACTTTCAATGTACAATCGTACGTACAGATATATATTTTGAATTCTCTCCATCCAGTTTCGAGTTTACACATTTCCCGTTGTTCCTTTCAATTTCGTTCGTCGGTCGTTGGTAGTTTTGTAGTTTTTTTCCTTCATATCTATATAAAATACACACATAGTTTAGTTTAGAAAAAAAGTCCACAAAGTCCAGAGCCAGAAAGAGCCTTCACAAAAATATGTGTATCTTATGTTTTTTTCCTTTTTCTTTTTTTTCTTTGACTATTTGGAACTAATACGTGGGAAAAAAATATGGGGAATCAGTTGAGAGAAAGTAGGGGGGAAAAAAGTAGAGTAAACGTAGACTCAGTTAGCAAACAGGAAATGTAGTGCTGACGTGTGTACTTTCCTTCACCCACTTACAGTATACGATACGCTGCTAGTTGCTACGATTGTTCATAGTTTTAGTCGAAACGCACAACACACAAGTTTTTTGTTGGATATTTGGATTTGGGGGAAGGAGAAAAAAAGAGAGAATAGTGTCGTTATTTATTTAAATATGAATAAATTCAATACAATATTTTAGTATTCTCCATGTATTTGAGGATTTGATATGCGTTTGCTGTGGTACAAAAAAAAAACTCGGACAACTTGCTTCACAAGTGTCTCGAGGTGGTGCTGGTTTAAATTTTAAATATTGAGTATATTTTTAGTTAGTATTTGATGATATTCCATTGACATTTAAAAAAAATCTAGGTCAACTTTCATCTGCGTACTTGAACGTTTTTTGTTGACACTTGACGATTGTGGATGTGGATTGAGAACAAAAAAAGAGGAATAAAAAGGTGATATTAAAATTGGGAGCGAGCAAAAGAATTTGTGTTCATTTCAATGGAGAGAAACTATTGAATTGAATTGAATGGGATTCAACAACGTTTATTGATCAAAATGATACCATATCGTGTGTATATTTTTTTCACAGGGAAAAAAGTCATAGCTCTCGAAAAATAATAATAATCTGTCGTGTATCTACCGAATCTTATGTACAAATGCGTATGGAATCCCATTGCTTCATTGTATGGGCCGAATATATATGCTTTGAAGGTAAATAGTAAATAGAAAGTTTTGACAATAGTTGAATTGCCAAGTTGGAGACGGAGACGAAAGAGAGAAGATGACGAAGCAATGGGACGTCAAATCTCACAAAGAAGGACAATGAAATGGGAAATACGAAAAGAAACACACATATGAAGTTCTCCATACGAAAAGGGACCGAAGACTTACTTTTTAGATTAAAAGATATTTGAGTTTTCCTTTTTGGCCGCTTTGACGCCGACGGCGTTTCTCCATGATTTTGTAATTCAACAATCACAAGAAAGAAATCATCATATATTTTGTTTGAATTTAACTAAACTTTGTAAATTAATTAAAAATATTTGCAATTTTTTACAGACTTCTAATTTTTTCTATAAAAATAGCCCATGTTTTTCTATATATTAATATGCAAAAAAGTGAAAAGCAGTCTTCGGTCCCTTTTCGTATGGACAACTTCATATACATTTAATACACACACGGAGTCGACATGAGACGGTGCAATACAATATAAAACGACAAAGTTGGCCGTCTCTTTGACTTTCAATACAGAATACTTGGTGGATATTCGGATATGAATGATGAAAATATATACTATAAATACTATATATACTATAATTTACTATTTACTATTGACTATATCAAAACCGTCCTTTTCCTTTTTCCTTACATTTGACTTTTCTTTTTGCTTTTCCTTTTCCTTGTGGGCTTTTTAGTATGGGCGACACAGTTTATTCCAAAAGAATATCCTCATTTCCTTGGAGAGAGGCGAGTGTGAAATGGCAAGTTATTTATGGGACACTAAATACTAAATACATTTTAAATTCTCAATACCCTTCAGCACCCCACGACTTTATTTCCATGTATCAATATCCTCAATATCCTCAAGCCCAGGAATCGACAGACTCCAGCACACACCAAGAACCCAAAGAAATTCGACTCATTTTTAATACATGATATACGCAGAATTGCCAGAAGTCGCACATACACACACACACACACACTCTCACTCATTCACACAATATACGCACAAAATACAAAAAAGATTCCAACTTATGGCGTATAACTTACAAAGAAGAAGGGTGTCAAATTTCAAGTCACTGACTCTCCAAATATTCCTTCACATTTTATTTCCTACATGGATTTGAAAGCAGTGTTGAGCGGCCAACCCCAAACACAAAACACAAAACGCACATTTCCTTGGGAAATATGAGAAGGAATATCTGTAGATTCGGGGGAAATGGGCCAACATTGTTGATACTATTCCAGTTGAAATGAATATGAAGACTTTCTCCATTTTCACACCAACATAATTGACTGTTTCTATTGGGTTATTTCCTCTCCAATTTTTTTTGCATTCAGAGTTCAGAGTTTTTGAATGATTTAGATTTAGACTTGAGAGTCGGAAGAGCGAAAAAAATGATTTTATATATTTCCATTCTAGTTTTTGTTTACATGTATGTACATTTTTATTTCCGATTTCCCTATTTTTTTCTTCCTTATTTGAATTATTTGAATTTCCATACCAGTAAATTCCTTTTACTCCAGATTCAACACACTTTTTTGGAGCTCCGATTTGAAATATCATGGGAGTACACAATCTGAGTGCAAAATGCGAGGAAATACAATGAGAAATTAGGAATTTTAAATATTACAATAAAAGTGACAAGGAAAAATGCAATTGAAACTTTGTAGAAAGAGAAAGCAAATAGGATTTTCTAGTATTTAAAATCTGACTCACTCCCCACAAAAACCGACTGTTATTTTTATCTTGAAGCTTTCTATTTATATATTGAATCAAAATTTCAAAATATGTTTTGTACAATAAAAAAAAGTCACATTCTTGCCCAGTTGGAAGAGGAACTCGATGGGAGTTTGTTAGTGAACATTGATTTCACTTTCTCTCTCCGTTCTCTTCATGTAATCTATTTTGAGGAAAATCTGATTAGATTTAAGGAGCCTTTCGACTCGTTTTCTTATTCGTTATAGTAATTCTTATCCGATATGATATAACATATTTCTCTCATGACTGAAACTTGAATTTGGATGATTATGATTTCCTCATGACAGATTGACGCATTAAGAATTAAGAGCTTTCCCAAGAAAGTACAAAAAAATGAGGGTTTGAGCGGGGGGATTTGAGCCAGAGAAATTTACGACAATCGCTCTTCAAATCATAAGACAAACATACATAAGTACATATTAGCATTAGCATTTATTTCATTCCCGTCACTACATTCATTGTGTAAGTACATAAGAGAGAGCGAGGAAAAGCGTCGGGAAGATTGAGAACTGTGACGACTGTATGTCTTTGATTCCAATCGCATTTACACAGAAAAAATATATAGGGAAATATAAAGGAAAAAAAGTGAGTCAAAAAGTCCAAATGGAAACATGAAAGAATTGCCTGCCGTCTTCATCATACTTTCTCTTCGTGTTCGCTTTCTCTTTCTCTTTCACAGGAAATTCTACGTAAACTTAAATCTAAATCTGAATCCAAAAATCTCTTTTCCTTTTTTCTCTCTCTCTCTCTCCCTTTCTCTCTTCATTTTACTTATTTCTCCCTCTCCTTTGACGGCAGGTCCTTAATCTTTCCGCTTCCAATAATGGACGCTTTTACTTTGTTACTCATTTCCGTATTTCTCGCTTTCTCTCTCCCGTTATTACAATTTGGGATTGGATTGAAATCGGCATCGACATGAGTACAGCAACTCTGACGAAGGCACGAGCGCCCAAAAAAAGCACACCAAACTCTTATTCTTATTCCTCTTTGGATTCGTACAAATGTTTAGTTAAATTGTAAAAGTTTTTTCTTCTTCTTCTTCTTCTTCTCTTCCTCTTGCCTCCTTTTATGTCCGCCTCGCTTTTTATTATTTTATATATTTCGTGCTCCGCTTTCTCCCTCTTTTTGGGCCTTTTTATTCATCAAGTTGAGTACGCATGGAAATATACACATACACACACACACACGCACCAAAAAACGCATAATAGTCTTCAATCCAAATAATCTAAGTAGTTGCAATATGTGCAGTTTTTTTACAGCTAGAGCTGAAGCATGCAAACTAGAGAGAAAGTGGAGAAAGTAACTGGGGAGAAAGTAAAAGAGAGAGAGAGAAAGGATGGGTGTTTTAGTCTAATGTATTTGTATTTATGGGAACATGAGAAATTCATTGTGAATTGAGAGATTAAACTTATATATATATATATGCTCGTATAATGTAAAAGGATTTAATACGTCTTTTCATCTTTTCCTTGTTGAACGAGAAGGGAAGTGAAAGCAAAACAGAGGGAAAAGAGAAAGGATCCAGCCCAGGAGAGTTTCAAAAGAAAAAAGAAGGAAGCAACAACACACAAACACACATACACATGACAACGCACAACATTCACCGGTTTTTTGTTTTAGTATTAGCTGAATTTTTGATGGGTTCGTGTGTGTGCCTGTACACACGAAGAAAATAGAAGATGAACAAGAAGTGAAAGTGAAAGAGAATGAGAACAAAAGACAAGGACAAAGTGAGGGATTAATATTTCAAAGACCAAAGCAAAATTTAGAGAATGTCTATACGCACATCATACAGATATGATGGGGCATTGTATTGTATTGTGTGTGTGTAGTTTTACACATGACACACATTGGCCCAGGTGAAAGCATTTCTTCTTCTTCTTCTGTTTTTTGTATACATCGTACTTTTTATGGAATGTCTAATATACTTTCCTCAACGCATATTTATTTCATAGCGCTTAGACAATCTCATTTTACCCGACAAACACAAACACACACACACAGAAGAAGATGATAGATTTTAAACTCAAGACTTCACAAGGAATTAGAAGAACACACAAAGTAGGATTTTTACAGAGGGGACGTTTTGCAGCACTTTTTCAGTGAGGTGAGAATCAAAGGCGAGAAAAGGTAATTTACAATTGGAGAAATCCTATTTCGTATTTCCCCTTTTTTGGACTTGGAGTTTGAATCCAATTGGAAAAGTGTAAGTTGGACGGGGAAAACAACTTGGGAATGAATGCTCGAATGATTATGCGCACAAATTAATTCATAGTTTTTGTATACATATTTATATAAACATAAGATATGTGGGGGAGCAAAAGATCTCTGGATTCTCTGATTTTGAGTGAGTGAAAGAAAATGGAATAGAAAAAGTAGGAAACATGTAGAGGAGGAAAAAAAGCCGAGGGAAATCCTTTTTATTTTTTTTCCTTGTTACTTCTTGAAAAATCTATAGGAAGTTTTCAAGTAGAAGTTGAAAGACACAGAGTAGAGAAAGAGAAAGAAAGAGAGAGAGAGAGTTGAAATCTTGACAGTCTCCAACTGAGAAATGAGGGAAATAAGATTTATTCGTGAGATATCCGCTTCGGGAAGAAAAAATTCCACAGACTTAATTACAACACGAAAAAGCAATTGCTTTCTCTTTCCCTTTCCCCCTTTTTCCCCCTCCCTCTTTGTATTTTTTCTCAAACTATTTGCTATCTCTCTCTCCATATGACTTCACATGTGAGTGCATAGAAATAGACAGACATTCAGAGAGAGAGAGAAGCATGCATGAATGAAAGGAGAGGAAAATCTTTAGATATGAGACCAATTTTATAGTTCAACTGCATGGACTTGATCATCATCTACTACTACATACTGATATCTCCCTGCATTGAGTCCCATTATTAACCCCCCGAATGTTTTAACCATCTCGGATTGCGTTAACATTCTTTTTCATGTACGTCCTTAAAAATCCCATACCCACACACACACACACACACATATACACGAACCAGGAAATTCTCTCAATTCGGAGCAATGGAGCAATGGAGCAATGGAGCAGTGGAAAAGAAGGTTGATAGAGATAGAAAATAATCGAGTCAAAATGAAAATAGACCGACTCAAGTTGGAACGGGGAAGGAAATGAAATGTGATGCGACGACGACGAGAGAGATTGAGAAAAGGAAATTACATATGAGTTTCTTCAAAGAAAACGAAGGATAGAAAATTAGTTGAATGGCCCTGTTGGACTGTTGGGTTGGCCCAGTGAATAGCCCATATACATTTTCTTTCCCTCCAAAAAAATAAGTTCAAAAAATCTCTACCATCCGATATATAAAATTTCCTTCCTCTCTCGTCCATTTCCTTCCGCTCAGCCTCTCTCATTTTTTATGAGTTACCGCCGAACAATTTACTTGCGATTTTTTTTTTTTTTTCCAACTTTTTGCCTTTTTGATACATTTCATATTTTCTAGTCTCTTTTTTCTATCAAATTTCCTGGAGCTGGGTAAAAAAATTATTTAGAATTGAGCACTTTTTGGGCAAAAAATTCCTTGAGTGGAAATTTGGATCACAGGAATTTGGAATTTTGGAATTTGGATTTGTACTAATAGTAATTGTAATAGTAAATTGTTCTTTATGTGTGTGTATCTTACATAAATGTATGTACATTGTGTGGATGTGCTATGTGGTGAGTGTGATTGGATATGCGTGTAGATATTATGGTGGAATGTATAAGGCGGATACAAAAGGAAGTTAAATGTAAATAAAATGGATTTCCCTCCCTTCCACTCCATAATGAATGACTGAATGAATGTGAGTTGGAGCGATTAAATGTTGAAATGAACGTTTTTTTTTCTTCTTTCTCCTTTCTGTCGTTCGTGTAGTTTTGTAATTAGGCACAGCATGTTCCTTTCTCTCTCTCTCTCTGCCTCTCTCTCAAGCTTGAGGTTTTTTTTATAGTTTGTTTGCTATTTTTTTTGAAAGTTTTAGTTTGTGTGTCCCATAGTTTTTTTTATAGTTGACATTACACATTTAGAGTTATTGTCGCAGCTGAAACTTATTGCCGTTTGCCATTTGCCGTTTGGAGTTTTCGGAATGTTTTTTTTCTTCCTTCGTCTTTGGCCATGCTGATTTCCTGACCGATTCGAATCCAGCTTCAGTTTCACTTTCAGCCTCAGTCTTAGTTTCTCTATACACATACTACTGTAGATTCTAGATATTCGGTTTCACATTCTGAAACATTCGCATCGAGCATTAAATTTCCGTCGTCTCTTTTGCTCAGTCTCTCTCTCTCTCAGTCTCTCTCGGTCTCTCTATGCTCTGTGTGTTCGTGTGTGTGATATCCAAGTTACACTTGTACAACATTACGGAACATGGCCATAAAGTGAAAGAGTATAAAGAATTATTTGCTGTACGCACTGACGCAACTTTCTCTCTTTCTTTCTCTGACGATTCCAACTCTCTCTCTTTCTGTCTCTCTCTCTCTTGACTTGGGCACACGTTCAAGATTATTCCGTATGAGTTTTTTTCCTCGAGTATGTGAGAATTAGAAATGGATATAGATTTTTGGCATAGTCTGTACTTTTTGTACTTGAGGAAATGTGACTCCAAGTGAAAGGAGAGGAGAAAGCAGAGAGAGACTTTTGGTGAATCGTTTTTCCCTAACAAAGTCACATTTTGATTAAAATCATGAAATGAGATTCTTTCTTCGTTTGCTAAGGAGATTAAAAAGAATATAAAAGCTGAAGAGGAAGAGAGAGAGAGCGAGAGCAAGAGAGAACTGATGGTTGAGTTTGTGCTAGTTGTCTTGTAAGTCGCCGTCTCGTCGTCTCTCTACGTTGAATTTCGTTTAGGAAGGAGCTGGGGAGGAGCCCCTATTGAAATGTAACCATTATGAATGCACCTTTTCCGCCTCAATGTTCAATTCTAATTCTTATTCCCCTTCTTCCACTTCTTCGTCATCTCTTCCTCTCGTCAGTCTCCCGTTAGCTATGTACACACATAATATTACTCGCGTACACCACTCTCCTCTCGAGTACAACCCACTTTTTTTTCATCGTGTAACACTCGCATTGTGAATTTTTGTCTGTCAGATTTTTATAGCTTCAGCTTTAGACTTCATTCTAATAAGTATTTGTACAGTGATGCAAAGTTTTCAAAATCATCATGTACTTTCTGTAGAAACATAACGATAATAATAATAATAATAATAACACATAATTCCAAATCCAAATTGACCTAGTCCAGTTTTTTTTTATTCGTTTTGCATTCTCCCTCATGCAGTTTTCCATGACAAATGTTGGAATTTACAAATTTGCATGGAGATTATGATGCAACAAAGTTTCTCGTGCTCATTTCTCGTTGATACTCTTTGATGAATTCTGTTGAGCTTTTATTTCTCTTTCGGTCGTATATGGAAAACGATTTTGCAACGTTGTATACACAAAGTTCTGTAGCATATGAGTGTGTGTGTGGGTGTGTGTTATACAGTCATTAGGAACTGGCTTCGGTTGGGATTTGGAATTCGAGTTGGGCTGTTCAAGTGAAGAGAGTAGAGAGGGAGAGAGAGAAAGAGAGAGAGTAAGAGCTTAAGCTATAGAGTAGAGATGCAGACGACAAAAGGAAGGAGAATCATGGTACAAAAATTGTACATGGAGGAAGTCTCCAGCTATAATGGAGAATGTAGAAATTTCTACTTTCTACATTGGACTTTGTTCGATGGTGAGGTTTTCGTGTGATGTGGTGTGCAAATATGTAATCATTCTGTTCGTTCCCCGTCCTCTCTCTCTCTCCCTCTTTCTCTCCTGCTCGCTCTCTCTCTCTGCGTTCTTGTCCTCGTCATGACTGTGAGAGTTTTAGTTGAGAAACTTACACTGCACACACACACACACAGATATCCATTTCCCTATCCATATTACTACTGTTCTTTTACTTTTACTCGCAAGCGGAGAGTGGAAAAGAGCTGGGGAAAGCTGGAGAAAACGAGAACTACCAGTGGAACGAGATCGAGAACGAGCGACCGAGAGGAAAAGAGAAAGAGAAAGAGAACGAGAACGAGAGAGAGAGAAGTGGAACTAGAAACTGGAACGTGTAACTTTCCTTCCTGCCTTTTTATTACAATATCCAACATGTACCGAAAAACTCCAGCCCCAACTTCAATTCTGTCTGCCACTGTACGAAACTAGATGGGCCAACACAGAGAGAGAGAAAGAGGGAGAGAGAGGAAAAGAGAAAGGGAAAAAGGCTTTATAAAAAAATAATTCGATTTTTCTTACTTGCTTTTATGCTCGACTTCCCCGGTTTGTACATTTACTTTTTGTTTTTATTCATTTTAGTGAGCTGTGTGTGTGTGTGGCTGTGGATGTATGTGCGTTAGCGTTAGCGTTAGCGGTAGCGGTAGGACAAGTGGAAGTGGGAGCTGGGAAACTTTGACTTGGACTTTCCCTTTGACTTTCACCTTGAATTTGTAATGAATTTGACTTTTCCCCATTCGAATCCGCCAACCGTTCAAATTACAAATTTCTATAGTGATACGATCGTTTGTGTAATCGTAATGACGATGGAGTTTGAATTTGTACAATTCCAAAACAATACGGACTAGAATTTATTTTGAGAATATTCTCGTTATTCGAGAAAAATTCCGTTCCCTATATATAAATACTTCAACTTTTCTCTTTGATTTACCAAAGGCCGGTACACAGGTTTTTGTTTTATCTTTGAAAATGGAATTACACATCTAAAAATCTGGAAATCCGTGCAATCAAATTCAAATGTGCAGAGCAGAAACAACGGAGAAAGTTTTTATTTGAGGAATCAAAGGAACGTTTTTATTCGTACTTTTTAATTTGTTTTTTATTTCATTTTATTGATACAAACTACATACAACTGCTCAGTTTTTTCTAACTTGCTTCCTGTTTCCGAAAGGAAATGTTTTTAGTTCTTGTATTTGTAATTGAATGTAAAGTTTTCAAATTCGTCTTGTTTATTTCAGTAAAGAAAAACAGCGCAAAAACAAAAATGATTTAATTGAATCGTGTTTTTGCTCTCATCACTCGGAATCTCTTCTTTCTTTTGTTCACTCTTCAATATACTCGAATGCAAATGCAAATGCCAAATCCAACTTGTGACTTGAAGGAATGAAAAATGGTAGACAGAACAATGCCATTGCCTTTGGAATTTGAATTCCCTTCCCGAAATAAAGATGATGATGATGATAAAAGAGAGGAAGAGAGAGAGAGGAAGAGAGAGACGCTGGAGGAAATGTCTTAGTTTTTAATCAGTACAGAGAGACACTTGATTTCCTCTGTTGTCCTCGTCTGTTGGTGTTGTCTCATTTCTATTATGCTATTTAGCCTTTAAAAAACTCGAGGACAATCATGAAATGTCTTCAAGAAATTTGAAGAAAGAGAGAGAGAAAGCAAATAGAAAATAGGGAAAGTGGTCATAAAAGTAACAGTTCGCCATTTCCACAGAATTTTACACCAAATAGAAATAGAGAGACATGGGAGTCAGCCAGCCTTCATTTTCATCTCTCTCTCGTTATCTCGCACTCTCACTCTCTGAGCTGGGAAGACTCACACGATCATATCACGAGCAATGATGTGTTGTGAGTACGTCTAAACTCTAAAATGAAATGGGTAATCCTACTCGCCCTCGTAAATCCAAATAAGCTCCCACTATATAAAAACACAAAGTTGAGAGAGAGAGAGAGTGAGCAAGAGACAAACTCTGTCCAAAAATCCTCCTCCCGATCAGTCGCAAGTTGATTATGACATCAACATGATGAATATTCCAAATCTTCAACTTAATCTGATGACGGAGAGAGCATGTTAAAAAGCGGGGATTTTCCTATTTACTATTTACTATTTTGTTTTTCTTCATCCTCATCGTCTTCTTCTTCTTCTTCTTCATCATCATCATCATCATCATCATCATCATCATCAGTATGAACATTCTCATGATGGTATTGACGGACGAGGGGCTCAATTTTCATATACACGCTCTCGCTCCTCCAGAGCAACACATTTTGTTTTATGAACGCGCCAAAAGGGCGTCAGTCTGAATTGAATGGAGTTGAAAAAAAATCCGAGTTTGTGGATGAGAATCAAAAGGGAAAGGCAGAGTGTAGATATTTGAATTTGAAGTCTTCTCCCCCGCAATCTAGCCCTAGCTCTAGCTCTAACTCTAGCTAGAGTGCGAGGGCTAGAGCTACAGTGAAAGTTAATGTTCGCTCGAGTTATAGCTCAATCTATGTGTGATCGTAATTTAATTCACATGGTGGAAAGTTATATGGGCCCCTTTTTTCCATTCATTCATATACAGGGAAAATATCCGCTTGTATAGGGTATTTATATACAGATATATGTACATGAAGGAGAAGTAGGGGAAATGTATAGAGGGGAGTCAATGTCATGGAAATGCTCTGTCTCTATAATCTATATGGAGAGTGAAAAGTCAAAATCGTAAAAAAAGAAAGTTACCTTGATTAGAAGCGATTAGAAGGAGGATGGAGGGGATGGCGAGCAGTGAATTCAGATTAAATTGACTTGAAGATTGAGTCATTCTCATTTTCATCTTTGTCTTGAGTTTTCCTTTCTTCAAAAAAGCAAAATCTCTCTCCTTTTCTTTTCTTCTCTTCTCTCTTCACTCAACTCAAAGTCCACTTTCACTACTTTCCAACTTTACAGTTTTCTTAAGGGAGAGAGAAAGAGAAAGTCTTCGGGTCAACTTTTTTGAAGGGGGAAATTGAAAGTCGAGTTTTAATTTGGAATTCCCAATTTCGATGGTGATGGCGATTTTAAATTTTGATTTCCAATCAACATCCAAAATCAAGATCAAAATTTACAGTTTTTCCTCTGGCATTCACGAAAACCGGAGGATTTCTTTTTGGTTGTCTCAAGTCGTAGTAGTTTGAAAAGTTGCTGGATTTGGAGTCTGCAAAAAAAATAGACAAGGAAAATGTTTGGATTAGACTTGGATGTACACGGATAAAATGATGATACATATTTATGACATTTCGACTGTAGGAAGGATGCAATGGCAATATAAAACGTAGGGATGATGTGATTGTGACGTAATAGGGATAGGCCCAAGTTTTGGATTTTTCCATTTTGTGGTCAGACTGAGCGAGAGAGAAAGAGGAAAGGAAAATGGGAAGTCCCTCTAGTTATTTTTTATTTTTATTATATATTTTTATTTTGCATATAAAATAAGTTTTGTTTTATGTGCAATCAAATTCAGATCTCAAAAGTCTGGGGCCATTTTTAGAGATTCCACTCGCATCCTCCCATTCTCTTTTTCCCTTTCCCCCCTTTCCTTGGTCGTCCTCGTTGTCGTCGTCGTCTCTTTCATATCCCCAACAGCACATTTGTCTGGGAACTTGTCCATGTCGATTTTTATGTGTATTATTTAGCACTTTCTCCGCACAGCATCCGCAGCCCATCTTTATCTCACATCACATGTAAAATGTAAATGTCAATATCAATATCAATATCAATCGAGAGAGCTGGAACCAGAGAGAACCAGAAGATCCATTTCATTTCCAATGGAAATTCACACGCTTTCCCATTTCCATTTCCAGTTTACCATCCCCCAAAAAATTCTCTACACCAAATCAACAACCAATTCACAGAGACAAACTCAATTTCCAGCAGGCAAGTTTATCTTGAAAAAAGAACAAAAATAAAAAAAAACAGAATATGAAAACTGCCAATTAAATCCTCAAAATTATGAAGAAAAAACGCGTTTCGGTTTTTGATTCCCTTGAAAAAATAAAGTACAAAAGTGGAACGATCAATTTCCTTTGTTTGTTTTATCGCTTTTACATGGAAAAAAGTTTTTGTTTAATAAAAACCAAATATAACTTTGGTTTGCTTCCATTTTGTGATGGAATATCCATTGGAGGGATACAAAAGGCAAGAGAGAATGAGAAAATGTGTTTGTGTGTGTGTGTGAGAGAGAGAGAGAGAGAGAAAGGAGATTGTGAAAACATTTCTTTCGTAATTTTGCCCTAGAGCTGAATAATCCTTCTGGCAGACTATTCCATGTTCCACGTTGTTCTAATCTTAACGTGCTCTACCGTGGACCGTATGGATTTTGCTCCTCCAAATCCCATCCCATCTCATCGCAAGCCAAAGTCATATGCAGAACAGGAAATCGCGCAGTGTATTCCATATCATATTTTGTATTTCATGTAGTTTGTAGTTGCAGTTGAGAACCTGCTCATACTCATCCCCTCATACATATTCCATATCCAGTCTCTTAGGCAAACTCCATAATCTAAAAGAGAAAGTAGCATCACGCACACACTTACACACACACACACGCATAAAATCCAATAATATACATATCGTAGAAAGCACAACCTCGTACTGACTCATCCACTTTCGTATAGTTTCATAATGGAAGACGAGTATGAGCTGGGACGGAGACACACAGAGAATGGGGAATGGAGACTCTGACTATGGCTATGGCTATGACTAGGAAAAGATTCTGGTCGCAAGCAGAGAGAGGAGAAAGAGAGAGAGAGAGAGATTCATAACTTGTTCCATGTTAAGTTGCCGTTGCCAAGAAATAAATAAATACAGAAGCCCGAGCGTTATGATTTCCCAAAGTTCTTTATAACAGTTATGTCCTCCCTTATGTTTTAGTTGTGTCTCTCCCTCTTATATATAATAAATACGCATATACTATCGTAAAATGGATTGGCTCCTCTCCTTCTCTCTTTTTCTCTCTCGTTGGGAAAACACATAACGTCAGAGTCCAAGTCATATTTCTTCGGATTATGTCCTTTCATCTACCATCCAAATATACACACACACAAACACACACAAGGAAAACCCAAGGACGGTTTAACCTCCACATAGATCCAACGTTGAACACACACACACATTCACATACACATACACACTGCTCATGTTCATAATCTGACGTTGACTTTGACTTCAGAGAGGTCACACCAAAGTTCACTTTCACTCTGCGCTTTCTCCACGCTTTCTTTCCCTATTCGGGTTTCAGATTTGGATGTTCTTTTTAGGAACGTCTCGCAATCTCTCTATTTCTCTATTTCTCTCTGCTGTGGATATGACAGGAGCTACATGTTTGGATATTAAATCCGTTGTTACTCTCCAGCTCAACTACTAAATCTAAAATAAATATTTCATGTAAAGTCCAAGTGCTTTCTCTCTTGTCATTTCCCTGCTCAAAGTAAAAGTACAAAAGTTAGAAGACAAGGGTGCAGAAGAAGAAGAAGAAGAAAATATAGCAATAGGAATTGCAGAAGAAATGTTTTTTTTTTTTGTGAATTGCAAATATGAATATGCAAGTGTATCGCAATGACTCCATATTTTATTCCAATCTGTTGTGAATTTCATTGGGCCAGAGTCCTGCAATAAACTCGGCATCTTCCATTTTCTTTTAAAGATAGAGAGATAGAATATATAAAAAATATATACTTTTTACAAACAAAATATAGGGAGTACGCCCAATGACAAATAGTTTTAAGAGAAACTCAACTCAAAACAAGTCAGGACACGAAAGTGGAAACGGGAACGGAATAAAAAAAAAGGAAAGTTATGGAGAGTTTTGGGAAATCTGAGTTTAATTTCTAAAGGGACTGATTCCGTTCTCAGAGAATTTTTCGTTTTTAAGGGTTTTGTGTGATCAATAGCATTGATCACATTTAAAGTTAAATTTCGTCCTTGTTTTATGGACGGTGAACAATCCAATTCAGATCTGAGTTATTTGTGAATGTTGTAATCGAAAAATTTCCAGCTTTTTTACTTTCATTCGGGGTGAAAGCCATTTTCTGCTTTCTCTCTAGTCAGTTATATTTTTTCGCATTCCCATAAAAAAAAAAGATCAATTGAATTGCTCAGGATTTAATTTATATATGCGCTCTATTTAAATTTAAATCTGGGTAAAAGTTCATGGGAAAAGTCCTTTAATTATTTGCCTTTCACAATTTTATTTTTCTAGATAAATAATGATAATTTTTTTTTACTGCCACATCATTAAATTTGAAAATGAATTATCAAATGATTAATGAGGAAATGAAAAAAAAAAATTAATGACGAAAAAACGAAAAAGGAGATGAGTGAGTGGGAATTGTGTGGGATTTTGAATTTGGAAGGATGAGATAAAGAGGCCAAAAGATACAGAGAGAAAAGGAGAGAGAGATGAATTCATTTAATTTAGTTGAGTGAAGTAAGAGAAAAGAGGAGAGAGAAAGTGGTGAAAGGGACTGAAATAGAAATTGAAGTGAATTTTGGCCTTGGTCTTGGTAGTTTCTATTCATTAAATTTGGGTTTGAATTTTTCGTTTTCTCTCTTTCCTTGTCTTCATTCTCCTCCATTTTTTCTTATTCTCATTCTCATGGAGATTAACATGAATTAATCTCTTTAATACAGAATTTTCTCTCACATCTCATCCTCTCCGTATTTTACCATTTGCTATATATTTGCTACAGAGTGCAGACATTTGTAAGAATTTCTCCATGTACTAACGAACTGGTAGGGAAATGGATGCCCATTTCCATTCTCAGAATCATTTCCAGGGCGTCTAATGTAATGGGTCTACACATACAAATACAACCAGAAGAACCAGAGAAGACGGGGAATACGGATAAAATGAAGGAGAGAAAGCAAAAGTAAAACTCAAAAGCCGAGCTAATTAATTCAAATTATTTCTTAATAAGCAGGGATGGGTAGATAAGTCGCTAAGTAGTTTTTCCCATTTTCGTTTTCATTTTCTTAGAAAATTCTACCATAGCCAACAGCAAATGTTGTTTCTCTCTCCTCTCATTCATTCATTCTCTCTTTCTCGTTCTTATCCCAAAACCTTGGACAGCTTACTATATCTTTCTCTTTCTCATTCTCATTCTCCTACTTGTACCTAACACAGAAGTCTCACTTTCACTAGGGGTTTTTCATTTTATCTTGATGAGCATTCACATTTGCATTTGCACCCCAATGAAAATCTCCTAACACATCCTCAATCCAAATTCCTCGTCCCCCAGTGTCCGCCCTTCTTTAATGAAAGTCATTTGGGAAGGTAAAATATAATTTCTTAGAATTCCTTCAAATTTAGCAAACAGAAGGAGAAAACTATTTGCACTCTCCTTGTTTGACTTTCACACCAAACGATTAAACTAAATGAATACTTAGAATATGCGAAGTCGTCTCGACTTTGCCTTGTACCCAATTTTGGAGTGCCCTGTTTTTTGGGGGTTTGGGGCAAAAGAAGTCAACACTGCTCTTTATTCCTTGGCCATCATTGTTTGTGTGTGTCTGAGAAAACTTTGAACACATCCTGTATATACATATACTCAGAAACTCGCAAGTAAATGATACGATAGACCAAAGTCTACGTTTAGTTTTCTCTCTCTCCCCTTCGTCTTCTTATCGCTTCCCAGTTGTTCTCTCACACTAATTGTTCTCTATTTAGTATCTGGGATCTACTTGGAAGAAATGCCAAAAGACTCCAACTCCACACACACACAGACACCACAATTATCTGAAACTCAAGGATTTTCTTAATGGCCAAGGAAATCTATAGCCATATAAATACCTTTATACGATTAACAGTGGAGACATGGAATATCATCAAATAAAAAATATAGTACTCGTTAGAAGTTGGATGCTGGAATTGCACACACATCACACACATTTCACATCCATTTCCTTCTTTCTATCTCTGCCTTTCTTCCATTTCTTTTCCTTCTCTTGTCCTCCCGCTCCTATGCCGTTTCTGTTTCTGCATTGATGCTTCACAGAATAGAAAAAACGATATGTGGATTCAAATTGTAAAGGAAAAATGGAAAGAAAGCGAACCAGCATGGAAATACGAATGTCTGTACTTTGGTATTTTTTATATGCGTTTTCCTTCTTTCTCCTTTCTTCTTTCCCCACCTTCCACAAACACTGTACAATGTGATGCGGATGCACATTTCTATGCACAAAAAAACCAAACGAGACTTATACACATGCATATTATGCTATATATACGGATGGATAAAATGAAAACCTTGGGAAATTCCCTATAATTTCTTCTTTTATCTTCATGAATACTCCTCATGCTCCAACTTACTTATTCCTGTGGCACGGAGGGAGCAAATTTGAGAAGTTTACAAGTGTACTAGGCTGGGCTGGATAACGAGATGTACATTGAGCCGCTCTTTCTCTTTCTCTATATTTCTCTCTCTCTCTCACTCACTCACTTTTGCTGTATATAAATGAGGATTGTGTATGCTTAATGTATGAGCGGATATGCTTAAGCTTTCATCGTTACTACATGGTTGTCTCGATGATTCCAGTCCCAGAGACTTGAGACGCAAAAAAAATACTGACTGGTTATGTGTGAGAGTTTTTCTTCTTTCGCTCTCTCTCTTTTCTCTTTCGGGAAAAGGAAGAGAAAAATCGCGTGGGAATTTCAGTCTTTTTTCGCATGTAGTGTAACGGTGGGCTTGAGCTTCATGTCATGGTCGGCTATGTTCACGGTCTGCGTTAGTTCTAGGGTGAAAATATCCAAAGGGAAAGAAATATAAAAAAACTGAGGAAAAAAAATGTATATAGGAGAAATATAAAGAAAAAAAGTCGGATTCAGTTGAGTGAATTGCGAGAGTCCGTACATTGAAATGTATGTGAGGATGATTCATTTTTTTCTCAATGCTTTGCATAAAAGAATTCCAGATACTTATCTACAGACTTTACACTCATCTTTGAGTGGAGACGAATATTGGTATTTGTGATCTTGCCTGTACTCGCAGGAAAGAAAAAGGGAAAGGAGAGAGAGAAAGTGAGTTTATGATAGTAAAAGAGAGAGAGAGTGCGAGAGAAAGGAGCTCTTATTCTTAATTAGCTCCAGTCCAGGAATCCTCTACGCTCTTTTTCTCTCTGTCTCAATAACCAACTTTCTTCATTTTCTCTACTTTCACCATTTTCTCTCTCTCTCTCTTTCTTTCGCTCTTTCACCAACATTCATCGAGCGTATACAAATTAATGCACAGGGAAATAAATTGAAGAAATTTAATCGGTGGAATTAATTTATGATGAGGATTTCATTCGACAATTTTTTATAATCCAATTTTTTTATGCCATTGTGAAGGATGCGAGGAGATGAGGGTTTTTTCCATTGCAGTCCTTGTATCGTTAGCTCTCAACTTTCAACACTCAACATACAATTACTTGATACAGCAGTACTCCGAGCGAGTACAGAAACCAATTGAAAATGAACAATGAAACCATTTTTGAGCAGAGCGGCTTCCTTTTTTCTCACCGTTCATTCAAGTCACACGATAAAAAATGAAGATCGATTTTGTTTAATTTGAATTGCAATTCTACAATTCTACAAATATTTCCTTTAAAACTCCACCTACGCAATCCCATTGAAGGCAACAAAAAGAAGTGAGACATTTCTATTTTTAGTTTTCTTTCAAATGAAAATGATTCCATTAGCGCGTATTTTTGCTCTGTACAATTTGTCAGTTTGGAATTTATGGGGAGGGAAACACGATGAAGATTGCCTCACACTCACATTCCGTTCAAGTCCAGTTCCAATGTATGTAGGTCTTCATGTCCCAATTGGTTGGTTGTCGGTTAGTTGTGCTGGGGCTTGCTTTGAAAGCGTATGTGTCTCTGCATGTGTGTGTGTGTGTGTGTGTGGAAGTTCGATACTGAAAATCACTTAAAATCAATGATTTTTTTCACTCTCTTTCACTCTCTCTCTCTCTCTCTCTTTCTCCAAGTGGTGGATTTTTGTTGAGCAAATGGAGAATGGAGGTTCATCGGAGGATTGAAAGGCATTGCTATTTGCTATTGCTGGTCAATTGGGAGGATAAAAATCCATCCGTTCATAGAAATCCAAAGATACTCGTGTCTGTTCAAGTGAAAGCTCAGTTTAAAAGCTTTACTTTACTCTACTCTACTTTTGGAGGATGAGGATGGGATATGGATTGCGTCAAGGGAAAATCTCTCTCTCATTCTCTTTCCATCTCCCCCCTCCTCTCTCTCTCTCCCTCCTTCCCTCACTCCCTTTCTTTAGGTAAAAGTAAAAGCCTGAGGCCTCTAACTCAAACCAGAATGCTTATTTATACCCGTGCATACACACACACACACACACTAAGACGCACACGAAGACATTGGAGTTTGTAACTGCGTTTAGAGTTATAGTCAATTCAGTTATACGGCAGTTGATATGAGTCTCTTCGTCTACTTCTTCTTCTTCTCCTTCGTATTATTCATGTATGGGGGAAAGTGAAAACGAAAAGGACCATTTGCCATTTCCCATTCAACATTTGCCGATACCGAAGGAATATCCGAATATCCGAATTCCTTCATGTATAGACACCCCGTACTTTCCCTCGACTTTCACTTTACTTTCACTTTGACTACCACGAGAGATAAACACATTATTATAGCAGACAACTTCTTTCAGGTTGAGCAACCACGAATCACTACTAGGAGAAAAAGCTCATAGGTATACACACGCATTGAATGGAGAAAGATAGAGGGAGAGAGAAAGTAGAAGAGAAAAATGCAATAGCTCAAGATCTAAGCTCAAAGATAGCAATTTTAAACCTCAGCCATCTCACTCATCCACTCTTTTTTTCCAAAGACATAGTCAAAATATCTCAAGGATTTTTTTTCAATGACAAAAATATAAATGGACCTTTCTCCACTCAACTCACATATACATTATATTATGTAGTTTCATTCCTCGTTTTTTTTTTTTTTTGCAATCTTACAAATTTGAAATACGAATTCCTTCCCAGTGAAGGTTCTTCCTAAAAAGAGTGCCATATCTGTATTTAATTGCTTCTCAATTTCATTGAGTTTGTGTAAAAGACGGGTAAAAATGAGGGAAGTGAAAGGAAGTGAAAGCAGTGAAATCAAAATATGGAGTGAAAGCTAAATGAATGTTTTTGCTTAGTATTAATATTTGACTTTAAGGGCTTTCAGGATTTTTTATTATGTAAGAATGTTATTTTATGAGGTTTTCAACTATAGTTAATAAAGGAAAATTCAATTAGATGAGTATTTGGAGAAAATTCTATTGTAAACTTAATTTTAATGACAATGGAAGTTCACTGAACTCAGTTTATAGAAGGATATGAATATTTCAGGTGTAGTATTTGCGGATTTGGAATCTGGCGGATATTTAAAGTTCAAACGACTCGACAGAGTTAAACATGGAATTTTCAACTTTATTAACGTGATAAAAACCGTGAGTAATGAGTTTTACCGTGCAAGTTTCTATAAAATATTGCTAGTGCGCGCGGGAAACGACCAACCAAAGTCTTTGTACTATTGCTGCTTGTACAGATATGAGAGAAAGTGTAGGTCGGCTGAGATAAAGGTCCATAAAAATTCATCATAAATTCACAAATTCAAATATTCCTAATCGTAATTTGTAAATTGAAAGGTAAGAACGTTTCCCATCCTTCTCTCTCTCTCACTTTTTCTCTATACGAGTCGGAGGAGGAAATTGGAAAACGCAGAGGAGAAAAACTCCAAGATGAGTTATAAAAATGTAGAAAAATTGTAGAAAAAAAAGCAGGGATGGAAGTATTTTTTCTTGTCCTTGTCTTTGAGTTGAAATGCAAACCTTTATAAGATGCGATTTTGATGGTTAAGGAAAAGGAGGGAAAAGAGGCAAAGCTGAAACCTTTTTCTTCTCGTTTTCCTTTTCCTTTTCTTCCTCTTCCTCTTTCCCATGGAAGCCGGAGGCTTACGAGTAAATCCAATTTGCTGAGAGAGAAAGCTTTCTATGCCTTTTTATCCCATCTCAATAATGTCTAATGTAATGCATTGTAATTTAATGTAACGTCGTGTCGTGTGGCGTATTTGCTGTCTATACAAATTCAATGCTCAGCTGCATTCTATAGATGATGTGGCACTGTAAAAAAATTCTACTTTCTATTTTTTCCTTCTCTAGTCTCTCTCCCTTTCACTTTTCTTCTCTTTTTCCAAGTTGAACCATATTTTTTTGCGTGTACATACATTTCCATAGCACTCACATATAAAGAGTACAATTACGATTAGAGCTATTCTTGGTTCTCCACACACACTTTCCCTCACATTCAGTAAAAGTCTCTCTCAAAAATTTCTCACAGTGAAAGAAGACGAGAGAAAAAAATGAAAATCGTCATTTATAATTTAGAGCAGATGATTTTCTCCCATCGCACACACACACACGCAGACACTGAAAACTGGAAACTGAATGACATGGAAATGTAGGCTGTAGAATGAGATATGCATGTTCCATGTTCCTTTCACTTTCCCTTTTTTCCTCCTTTCTTTCAGCAATTCTTTAGTCGTGTACGACTGACAAATGCACTAGTAGGAATTCCCTCATTTTTGTCATATTCGTTTTTCAATTTCTCATATTCCTCCATTTGTTTGTGTTCAAAGATAAAATAATACTTTACATAATAATAATTTAAATATACATTCTAGAAAGTGGAAATTTGCGGGACTTCAACGTTATTCTGAGAAAGAGAACGTCAAATACATGTGACTCAAAATGAAATTAGCACATCACATGGCTGTGAATTGCAGGAATTTTTTCGAGACAATATAGGAAAAAGTCTGTATGAAAATGACATGGCTAGTAACTGCCGGCCCCAATGTTTAATTCGCATTCAAAGGTTAGAATTAGAAAGCAAGGTTTTAGCGACGGAAAATACATGCAGTATGGCTGCAATTTTTGCGCTATTTAAACTAGTTTTTTCTTTGTGTTTTGGACTTTGTCATGAGCTGCAATGTTCTTCAGCAGTTCAACAGCAGGAATTGTGCACTGGCAAAATATTTGGACCTCTGAGTTTATTTTTACAGTCAATTTTGCAGTGGATATTTCAAATATTTGCCAAGAGTGCTCTCAATATTTGATTGTGTGACTCCTGAGTCATTAGTCTGGAGAAAAAGGACCTGCTAAAAGGATTAAATTTTGGGGATTTCCTTTTCCCCCGCCCCCTCAAAAAAATGCACCACGTATTCTAGAATGTCTCTAGAAATTCAACTGGTAAATCTAGAGAAAGTCTCTCCATTAGTTTTCTCGGTTTTCTTTTCTACTATTTCATCCTCCTGTATAATTTGAGATGCGAGGAGAAAAAATCCTTTCTATTTAATATTTCAAACTTGCTTTTCCCCCTCTTTCTCTTATCCTCTGTATAGTTTGCCCCTCTGGATTTTAAAATGGTCAAAAGTCCAAAAGTCGGACCAGTGGGAATTTCATGAAAAATTGTTCTCCAGACTGCAACAAGAACACGAACAGGGATATGAAACATGAAAAACAACGGACGGAAGGAGGAGAAACGGCACCAAAAAACCAACAAGCACAATATCTACAGTATATATTCTACGTAGTATCCAGAAATATATGAAAAGGGCTCTCTATTTCCCCTTCATCTTACAAATACATATATTAATTTCTATAGATATGAATTCCTGTGTGGAGTCGTCTGGAGACTTTGGAATTTCAAATTATCTCATATGAAAAGTGTGGGAAAGAGTGTAGAAAAACTATGAAGATAGTCCATGTTGAAATGAAAATGTGGAGACGAGTGTTCCTCCGCTTCAGTTCCAGTTACAAGATCTAAGATCCAACATTGAACTCGTCCACCCGACCTTCCATGCGTATTTCAAAAGAAGTTTGAGAAAGAGTGAGAGAGAGAGAGAAGGAAAGATAGTTGATGTTCGTCTATCCTTTTCCTTTTTCCACTTCCGACCAAGGACGAAGAGACGATGAGACATGAGACGCAAATAGCATATACAAGTGCAGGACCCAGGACAACCAACACCCAGATTGTGAATTGAGCTGCGATGGAGAAAAAAGAAGGACCAAGAGACGAAGGAGAGCATTCTCTCTCTCTCTCTCTCTCCATCCATCCAACTACGATACCAACATAGCATGTAATGTAAGTAATCAAATCTAACTTGATATCCCAAATTCCCAAATCCAGAACGAGAGAGAGAGAGAGAGAAAGAAGCAAACTACACAACCTACAACCAGTCAACTCTTCCCCATCCACCACTACGTCCTCCTAAATTTCTTCCAGTCACTACATAAGTATGTCTGTACGTTGACAGTCCTTTGGCTTTATATCTATACCGTTCTATATTCCTTTTCCCCATGGCCTGATTCTTCTCCTGCTCAACTTTTACACAGCTCAAAGGGAAGTCACTGAGAAAGAAATAGATAGAGAGAGAGAAAGAAAGAGAGATAGAGTTGGAAAGAGAAAGGCCATGTAAAAGTACACACAAACACAAAAGCTTCCCATTGATAGTAGTAAAAAAAGCGCCGAGTTGTTTTTGCTGGACTTGCACTTTGCTCAAGCTCAAATGTAAAAAAAGAGAGTAAAAGAGGAAAAGACATCACGGAGAAAGTAAAAAAAGTAGTGAAAAAAGCATGAGGGAGAAAGCGCATTCACAAGTCATATTTACAGTCGATATCTGTTTCTGCATTATCCCACTTTCTCTCTCCACATGTATTTTTTCTGTATAGAATGAGAATCTTTACAACTCGCATGGTAAAACTGAAATATCAGAATTATTATCTAAAGATTTTTTTATCTCAAGGATTTTTGTGTGGACGCGTTCGTGATTCGTGACGATCACTGGCAAATTGTGAAGTCAAGGGAATGACAACGATGACAAAAAAAATCAACCAGAGAAAAAGTAGGATGGATCGAGATAGAGAAAGTACGAGAAATCCAATGATGAAGGAAAGTGGGTGAGAGGGAGAGAGAGAAAGTAACACGTAGTACTGGGATCCGTAGTGACGCGCATCACTAATCCAAGTTGCTGTTGCACTTTCTTCTGACTCTCCACTCTGAGTTTTGCAACCCAACTAAAAAAAAACTCGCAACAGATTCTCAATTCAACTCAACTCCTGCCCTCTCCCCCATTACGAATTATTGACATTTTCTAATAGAAATATGTCAAATCCTTACAGCAGCAAGGAAAAAAAGCTCACTCACTCACTCAATGGAAAAAAAACAAGGGAATTTTGTTTGTCTCATCCCAAAAATCCCATTTCTCCATGTACAGCAGGAAAGAAAGAGATGGGGGAAAAAAACTGAAGAGTTTCATGCAAATGAACTATAAGAAAGTGAAGAGTGAAAGGAGAGTGAAAGTCAATGGCTTTAGTTTAGTGTTTCTCCTCGTTTACGTTCGCATTGCATGCCATGCAATTGCCATTTGAGTCTATTGTGTGCGTCTTGTAACTTGTACGAAGAAGAAGGAGAGAGAGAGAGAATGAGAAAGAGGAAGAGAAAAAACTGGAAAGGAGACAGTAGACAAGGGGAAGGGAAAAAACAAACTAAAAAGCATTAAATTAGAATTGCTTGGAATATGTAAAAAGTTACTTTGTGTACGATTACGCGAGAGACTGCTCTGACTCTGACTCTCTGGGCTGGGCTGGCGCTTGACTAGCCGAGTCAAAAGATGATGAAGGGCTAAGTATCTGCAGGGTATTAGGCATTAGGCATAGCTGGATGCTCCATATACTTTGTCGTCCATCCAACACAACTTTCTCCGTACTACTTTCTCCACTTTCTCCAACGAGATTCATTCTCTATCTCCCCCTTATAAAATGCCTCTACACATAACTAAGTATCAGGAAGAGCACAGCAGCAGAGAGAGATATAGAGGGAAATGAGTGTGTAGTGTGTAGTGGAGAAGAGTCGTAGAAATATATGACTGCATGTGAATAAATGAGCCGAAGGTTGATGTGGATGTTGATGGTGGATATCTGACTATGTTGACACTATAATCGTAATGTCGTAATAGATAAAACAGCCTCGTTCTCCTTTTCCTTCTCTGACTTGCTTGCGCTCGCTCGTTCGCTCTCTCTTTCTCTCTCTCTCTCTGTTTCTCTCTGTCTGACGACTCACAGCTCGACTCAACTCCACGAAGAAGGAACATGAAAGTTGAAATGAAAGTTGATTGCTCACAAGCACGATCTCATGTTTCCCAGCAGCTCCCATGTTCTTTTTTTTATGTACAGCGAGAAAAAGCATGAAAAGAAGAAGACGGCAAAAGAAGAAGAGAATAAGAAAATGAGAGGAGAGGAGAGAAAGGAAAAACGTAAAAATATGCCAGAGTGCTACATAACCTCACACGTACTCAGTACTCTTATTTTTTTGCATGTAGTGTGGAAAGATCCGACACTTGTCTCAACTCTTTCTCCTTCTCTCTCTTCTCTCTCTCTTTGGAATGGATCATCAGCATAAAATCTCAACTTTCACTTTTATGAACTGAAAAGTGCAAACTGTCAACTGTCATCGTGCATGGACAAATACAAGACTCCAATTTTTTTTTGATAGGAGAGAAAGTAAGGTAAAGTAAAAAAAAAGGAGGAATGAGAAAATTTAAAATGTTCTATGTGAGAAGTTTTTAGTTCTAGTGATAAGCTTTCACTTCCCCCATTCTGTGGGAATGGTGAATGGCAAATGACGAGGGGCAAATGGTAGGTAGCTTTTTGGAAATCCAGAAAATTAACTCGACTTCAAGGATGTCAATTTTTTTCGTATGAAATATGACGGGGCATTGTGTGTTGTATTGGATGTGGGAACTTTGGTGGTCATAATATAAAAATACCAAGACCAAGACCACGGTTGTAAGAATGATAGCAAATCATATTGTTCACGTTTCCGAATCAAATCCCATCACCCGAAAACTATTCTGATTGTACCGTGCCTAAGATGTACTGTACATTGTGTGCGTATGTGTCTATAGGTTTGTATCGTAGATACATATGGGTTTCGAGGAGTAGGATTGACCGAAATGGATCTATAAAAGTTTAACAGTCGGACATGTATCAATGAAAATGAATAAATGACAACTGCGTGTTCTGTGTACTTTCCCATTTAGGACTCACTCGCCACTAATGCTAATACACAATCAGTTCCCAGTCACGTCTCCTTTGTTCCTGTCAGCCCACCATATACACGATATCTATAGGCATTCCTACATACATTTCTATCCCCATGTTGTACATACTCATTTCCTCAGACCAGTGTCTGTGTGTAGTCAACCAATTTCATCACGGATTGAAAACGAGAAGGAAAATGGAATAGAATATGAAAAGGAAACACAAAAGAAATTGAGAAGTATAGAGGCAGGAAATCCTATGTTTCCAATATTTCCAGCCCTTCCAATGGGTTTCCATGTACTTTCAAGAATAATAATAACAACAACAGGAGCAACAAGGAAAATGACACAATATCACTTGAAAATATTGACAATTTTCTAACAAATAAGAAGCTCCATCCTTCTCTTTCTCCTTCTCTCTCTCTCTCTTTCTCTCTCTCTACTTCTCTCTCGCTTTCTTTCAATTTTCTCCTTCTCCGGCCAATTCTCATTAATTTTATTTTTCATTTGGATAGTGCTCGAGTCATAGTCCTAGTCAATAGCGAAATATACACAGTAGGGAGAGAGAGAGAAGAGAGAGAGAGAGTGTTGGAAAGTCATAGCGTAGTCATAGCCATGGCCAACCTGTCGCTGTTGATTCCAAAGCAAGTGATCGATGGATTTCTTTGGTGTAGACTGCAGAGCAAACCGATGGCAAACTTTCTCTCTCTCTCTTCTCTCCATTTCTCCCGTCTGCTCTCTCAGACTTACTTTCTTTCTCTCTTTCTCATCGTCGTCTCCCCGTTGGTCTTGTTCGTCTAAATATTATTTATATGACTATTTATATTTCACAGAGTGCGTATACCTACGTGCATCATGTATATCGTACGAACAAACACATGAATGAGGATATCTGTGAGGAAACTCTCTAGGAAATATCCGTATGAATGTGAAGCCTATAACCGAAAAGGTAATTTTCAATTTTCTTATTTATTACCCTACGAAGCTACACTGTTTGTGTGTGTGTGTATGTGTGTGTTCCATATTAAATCATCTGCTGAGTCCCATCTTTCATTTCTCTCCCTCACTCACAAACACCCAGACACATAGTACAACGTGTAGAATGTAGAACAAATAGGAGGAGGTCGTTGAGTGTGTGTGTGTATACATACAGATATGAGTCAATGTGTGTATGTGTGTACTCAGAAATAAATCTTGTGTGTCATTCTGGAGCTGCTCTATTTTCTATTACGTGGATTAACACACGGGAAATTTATTCTATTAATAGTAACTGCACACACAGCTCTCTTCTCCCTTTTCCTTCTTCTCTCTTCACACTCGAAAACAATTTAACTTTCAATTTTCCATCCCACTCATTCCCTTTATTTCCCTCGTCTTTCACTCCCATCCCTAACAATCCAACAGTCAAATCCTCCATCCTCAATCTTCAATTCTCTGTAATGTAATGGAACATGGAAACTTTCACAGCGTCCATTCTAAAGGATAATCCACAAAAATGTATAAAATGATAGTGAAAGACAGATACACAGATGATCACAGAAAGTGTGTGAATGTTTACATGGAGAGTTTTAAATTTTGCTCAATCACATCCAGAATCCAGACACCTCCCCCACAAAATAGAACACATATCGGTAGAGAAATGAGAACCGGAGGAAATTTTGGAGGGTAAATTGGTATATTGTGGTAAATACAATAGAGAGAGAGAGATGGAGAGAAAATAAAATATGAAATCAAATTGGGAGGATAAATAAATTGGCTAGGAGAGAGAAAGTAGGTGAATGAAAAGAAGGGTGCAGACGGAGGAAGTGCAGATATCTTAGATATATATATAAAAAAAGTCCATCTCTCTCTCTCTCGCTCTTCCTCTCTCCTCTAGATCATTCTATATTGATTTTACAATCATTTTTCAATTTCCTCTTTCTTTTTCTCTCTTGCTTTCTCTCATTCGAGTGTATGTACCTCCGGTACACAATTCACATCCACATTTATACGTCCGACTTGGAATTCGAACTCGAACTCGACTCCTCGAGTCAGACTTGGTCTCGACTCTCTTTCTCCTTCTCTCTCTCTCTCTCTGATGAAACATGATGCGAAACACACAGTCGGTCTCCGTATGTGTGTGTATTCATCCATGCAGAACTTTGCTCAATGTCTGTGTGTATCGTATCTGTATCTGTATTTTATGAGGGAAGCTCTTACTTTTATTTCTTATTTGGAATTGGGAGACGACATTTACTTTTGCTCTACATTACTACATGAAACCATTGGCTGATACACTCGGCCGGAGAGAGAGAGAGAGAAAAAGAGAGATATAAAAAACGGATATGTCAGATGAATTTATTTCTATCAAATCGGCAACACACGAGGAAAATATTGAAATGGAAACAGAAAAGGAGCTGGGTGTAAACTAAAATACAGTCTAGAGTCAGTACAGCATGAGGAGATGAAGGTGAGGTTCTTCCGTTATCTTTAAATAAGGTAGAGACTGCCTGTCGTTCGGGTCATTGCTTTCCCCATCTCACGTTTTCTATTTGTCTATTTGTATCTGTATCTCCAGAGTGAATTCTGTGTGTGTGTGTGTGTGTGTGGAAACAGACGACTCTGTCTCTGGCCTTGCATCTCAAATCTCCCGTTATATACCAGAACCAACAACACTGTACAAAGGAAAGACGGGGACTGCATCCTTTGTCCCACTATTTTCTTATTGTTATCTCCCACATTTTCTCTTTCTTTCACTCCTTTGGAGTGTTCCCTCTATTTCTTTGCATCCCAATCAATAACAATTGACAATGACAATGAGAGATGACAGCCCTGCAATTTTCAACTGCACTTGAATGTCGAGTGTCGACTGGAGAACTTTGAAACCGCTCAACTGATTCAGATTCAGGTGGGAAAGGATGTTTTTTTGTACAAGTTTTCCCAGTTTCTACTGCCGATCATCGATATTATGGACGTTTGAATGGCAACCAAGGGATTTCTTGGACAGGGTTTTTCCGCGAATAATTCATGAGAGATGGAGAGGAAAATCATCAGAGAAAACGGAGGAAAATAATGTGGAGGAAAATAATTTCAGGATTTAGGATTTTGGGAATTTTGGGATTTGATATTTTGAGGGGAGAGAAAGAAAAAAAAGTCATGAAAGCCAAGGAAATATAAAGGAAAGGATGGATTTTGGTTGGAGTACAAAAAGTCCAGAGTTGTTCATTGTTGTCGGTTTTTTGTTGCTGTTTGGGGGGATAATGGGAATGGAAGTTTCATGAGGAGGGAGACTGGAATTTTTGACGTCATGTCCAAAAGTATATGTGAAAGTGAAAGGAGCGGAGACAGGATGTGGATGAGGATGAGAAAGAGAAGGAGAAAGCGAATAAGAGAGAATAAAATGTATCGATGTCGACTTGTCGTATTTTTATGGACCGTGTGTGCTATTGCTCTTTTTTTTACCCTTTCCCTTCCCAACTCTCTGGAGTCTTTGGGATAACATCCACACACTAGATTTTTGGATTTTTTTCTCTTTCTCTTTCTTTTCCTCTTCCTCTCTCTTCCTCTCTTCCTCTCTTCCCCTCTCTTCCCCCCTCTCTCTCTCTCTCTCTCTCTCTCTCTCTCTCTCTC